>CM076249.1:17347185-17369685 GCA_038380765.1 Odontothrips loti
TCTCTCTCTCTCATTTAAAGAATACAACTAAAGGCTTTGTGTGTAAGAAATTAGCTACTCAAATTAGTGCTTTAGTTCACAGTACTACTACGGATTCTCCGTTTTTTGCTTAGGTGCCACTGAAAGTATTACTATGTGCCATATCAATATTGGTAGCAATATTTTGAATAGAGTCAGTGAATTAGAGTTACTAACCGTCCAACTAAACTGTGATATTCTATGTTTGACTGAGCACTGGGTGTGTAAGCCATTTAATTCCCAAACCTGTTTAAATCTGATTGATAATTTTAAATGTGGAACAATGTTTTGTAGGAGCGAATTGATTAATGGAGGTGCTGCAATTTTTGTGAAGGAAAGTATAAAATTTAATGTGTTAGATCTATCTGACATTTCAATGGAAAAATGTTTTGAAGCTGTAGGTTTGTTATTTGATAAGTTTGCTATAGTCTGTGTCTACAGAGCCCCAGAGGATAGTTTGATAGAATCTTTTTTTGTCCAACTAAAGCTTTGTGCTGAAAGAGTAACCAAGAAAAGGAAATACATCTTCATATGTGGTGATATTAATATAGATATACTGAATAAGGATCGTAAAAAAATCTATCAGAAGAAACGTTTGCAGTGCTTTATGGAAGAGTTTGGTCTAGTCAGTCTGACCACAGAACCAACAAGAATCAAAGGTGATTCTAAAACTGGTATTGATCATATTCTCACCAATGTTCCTCTCTCTATGTTAAAATCAACTTGTAACGTCGAAGTTGGTATATCTGATCACTGCTTACAGCAAGCCACACTACAACTTAAACCAAAAAAGCCTGTCACTATGTTTGAGTACAAGAGAATTTTTAGTGAAAGAAATAAAACTAATTTTTTTCTGGCAATAAGAGAAGAACAATGGGAAAATATCTATACAGATATTTCAGCTGATGAAAAATTTTCAAATTTTCAAAAGAGATTTTCAGAATTGTATGACCAGCACTTTCCAAAGAAGAAGTTTAGAGTGAATGCATTGCCTCCTAAAACTTGGGTAACTAATGGTTTACGCATTACTGCTGCTAATTATAAACAGCTGTCCAAAGAAATGAAAGTCAACAGCAACCTGGTATTTCAAACTTATTATAGAAACTATAGGAAAATATATAAATCTGTTGTTAAAGCTTTAAAGCGCATGTCTGTGAGTCAAGAAATTCAGAATGCAAAAAATGTTACAAAGACAGTGTGGTCAGTAATTAATAAGAATTTGGGGAAAGATAAAGGAAGTTTTGAGAATATTGAGGTAAAGCTAAATGATGGGACTATCAGTAGAAATCCAACAGAGGTAGCTGCAGCTTTTAATGAATATTATACTACAGTAGCAAGTAAGCTTGTAAGTAATAGCACACCTGAAGGGACATATCTCCCTCCATGTAAGTTCTCTATGTATCTGTCACCTGTAACAAAGGATGACATAGTAATGGCCCTATCTAGGCTAAAAAATAAAAAATGTTCAGGTCATGATGAAATATGTGATGAAATAGTTAAGGATCGCTCAATGCTTTTAATAGATCCTATCCAGCATCTTATTCAGTCCTCTTTTAATGATGGAATATTCCCTTCGCTTTTAAAAATTTCCAAGGTGATACCTCTCTTCAAAAGCGGAGAAAAAACTCTAATAGCCAATCATAGGCCTGTGGCTAATGTGTCAGTCTTTGCTAAAATATATGAATTTGTCATGGATGAAAAATTGAGAAAATATTTGTATAAATTTAATCTCTTATCAGAGTCACAATTTGGATTCATAAAAAATAAAACAACTGTTGAAGCTATTGTACACTTTGCTCAAAATATCTATGAATCATTTGAAAGAAGACTGTATTCAGCTGGCATACTGTTTGATATGTCAAAAGCGTTTGATCTTGTAAATCATAATATCCTTTTAAAAAAGCTGGAATCCCATGGCATTAGAGGCAAAGTATTAAGTTGGTTTGAATCTTACTTAACTGATAGGAAACAACTTGTAGAAATCTCCCATAATGACGGAACATTTTCAAAATTGTATCGCTCTTTACCATGTGATATTTTATATGGAGTACCTCAGGGCTCAGTTCTCGGTCCTTTGTTGTTTCTCATATTCATTAATGATCTTATTATTTTCATTCGATCAGGACATCTGACTAATTTTGCAGATGATGTAAATGTTTTGGTTCAGGCATCGTCATTAGATGTCCTAGAACAATTGATTGGTGCTGTATTTAGTGAAATGAAAGAGTGGTGTTCTCACAACAACTTATGCTTAAATAATGATAAGACGAAAATCATTCAGTTTCGAACAAATGTAAATGTCCCGCTTAATTGTCATCTCTCTAGTTTTACAGAGTTATATAAACATAGTGCTAAATTTTTGGGCATTGAAATAGATGAGTTTCTACGTTGGGATGTTCATTTAGATAAATTAAAACTTACTTGTAGTAGAACCATCTTTGGTTTAAAGCGAGTCAGGGAGTTGACTGATATTAATACTACCCTGTTGGCCTATTATGCCATGTTTCATTCCAAAATTTCTTATGGTACGTTGCTGTGGGGTAGTGCTTCTCTTATGAGTGATATTTTTATCATTCAAAAGAAAGCAATAAGAGCTATTTTCCAGTTACCCCAAAAAACAAGTTGTAAAACTTACTTTAGTAGTCACAAAATTATGACTGTTTACTCCGTGTACATTTATCAATTGCTCAAATATGTTAAGCAAAATGAATCCAAATTCAAAAAGCACAATGACATTCACAGTCATAATACTAGGAATAAAACTCAAATATATTCAAACTTTAGTTCTCTTTGTATTGGGACCAATAATGCAAACTATCAAGGACCTTCTATATTTAATAAATTGCCTCCTGTACTAAGGAGCCTTCCGTACCAAAAATTTAAGACTATTATCAAAAAGAAACTGAATGATTGTGCGTTTTACAGCATCGAAGATTATTTCAAATTTGGTTTACTGTTCAGACATAAGTGTCCTTAAGAAGTAATGGTGGACCCTTGATGGAGGAGCCGAGGGCGACTTCTGTTTCCCCTCCTCTTGAAAGGCAAACCATTGTTTTTTATGTTTCATTTATGTTTCATTTATATTATTATGTTTAATGTTGTTTTTATTCGTTGTCCATAACAATGTATGTTCAGTGGCAAAATAAAAAATCTCAAAATCTCAAAAAAATCTCTCTCTCTCTCTCTCTCTCTCTCTCTCTCCGCTCTCCGCCTCTCCCTCCCTCTCTCGCGCGCACAGGACTTTGTGTTGGCCTGGTGCTTCCCCAGCCCAGCCTAGCCCAGCACTGCCGGCTCGAGCTCGACTCTACTCGACTCCAAGGGGATTGTCGCGGACTACTATCCCACTGCCACTACCGCTACGGGACTGCAGCCCCGGCCGTGCCCAGAGCCGAGCCCCGGTAGCGGCCCCGAGCCGAAGGGCCTGGCAAGCCGAGCCAGCTATGTCATTTTCCCGGCTGTAATACGCCCGGAGGGAGAGGGGGGAGGGGAGAAATGGACGCGGCTTCTCGCTGATTGGGAAGAGACCGCCCTATCATTTAAAAAAAAACCGCAACCACTCCTAGAGAGGGTTTTTCAGACGAGGAGTATACGTTTCTGTTGTGTTTCTCCCGCTATACGGTATTCAATAATCCCGCTCCATTTGCGCTGACTAACGGCCCAGAGCGGGAGACACACCGCTGGCCTGGACGCCGCAGGCTTAGGCGGTTGATCACTCTTGAACTAGACGCGCGGCGTGCCGCCGGACCCGTCCGTCCACTCGTTCATTCATTCATCCATCCATCCGTTCATTCATTGTCCGTCAACAAGCGTGTCATCGCGGCGGCCGGCGGTTACATGACGTGGCTGCCGTGCGTTCACCGCTATCGATTCTTTTGTGCATTAATTGAATTTGCCGGGGCATTAGACGGAAGGAAGGTGGCCTTAAGGCAATACCCGCCCCCGCGCTGCCCCCCGCGCCGCCCCCCGTCCGGGGACGTAGTAAGCAGCTTAGCTGACTCGGCTTCCTGCCACGGCTAAAGGAAGAAGCAGAAAAGGCGCTGTGGCGACGTCGGGGGCCTCGGCGGGGGCCTCTTGTGGCGGGGGGCGTCGGCGGGGGCCTCTTGTGGCGGCGGGCGTCGGCGGGGGCTTCGGCGGGGGCCTCGAGGAGCGCGCCGGCCTGGTTCTCCGCGTTTCCTGACGCCCCCGATGATGTGGGGGTCGCCGCCGGCCGCCGTACAGCAGATTCCGATCGCTGGCCACACAAACTGGCCGCTTCTGCTCTGCTTCTGCTCTGCTTCTGCTCTGCTTCTGCTCTGCTTCTGCTCTGCTTCTGCTCTGCTTCTGCTCTGCTTCTGCTCTGCTTCTGCTCTGCTTCTGCTCTGCTTCTGCTCTGCTTCTGCTCTGCTTCTGCTCTGCTCTGCTGCTGCTTCTGCTCTGCTTCTGCCTGCTGCTCTGCTTCCTTCTGCTCTGCTTCTGCTCTGCTTCTGCTCTGCTTCTGCTCTGTCTTCCACTCTGCTTCTGCGATGAGGACTCCCAGTTTCCACTCTGGCGATGAGGAAGTGACAAGGCATCGCAAGGCGTCGCTCTGGATTACTTCAGCAGGGTGGAAATGACGCCAAGCGGAGCGACGACAAAAGGGAAAAAAGCAAACGAAGAATGATTGGGGAGGGGGAAGGGGGGGGGGGGCGTTTGGTAGACAAAAGGGCGAAGTGCGCCGCTGGAAGGAAGTGTTGGTTGGTCCTTATCGGAAGCTATAGGTTCTCCATCTCGCGTTCGTGCCCTTCCTCCACCCCGCCCTAACCAGAGCCCCCCCCCCCCCACTCTCCTTTCCTTCCTTCCGACAGTTAACTGAATCTGCCATGGCGCAGAGGTTTCATGCAGGAATATCAGCGTCGCGGAAATTTTTCACAAATGCCGTAAAACTGTCGGGAGCCTGCAGGGTGCCGGGTGCCTCTGGCTGTACCTCTGGCTGACACCTTGGAACACTGCGGCGCTCTCGGATTAGGCACTGCCGCACCTCGGGGTGGGGCTTGGGGGGGGGGGGGGTGATGTGAGGTAAGGTGAGGTTGAGGCGGGCGCCCATGGCAGGCATACGGCAAGGCTGCGCGCGAGGAGCGAGGATTAGGAGTGCAGTAAGGGGGGCCCGGGCCACAGGCGGCCATAGGCGGCCATGGGGCTTCGTGCAAGAAGTAGGCTAGTCCCTGGCCACAGCCGGCCGCAGCCTCACCACCCCGCCCAAACCCCGACCCCAACCCTCTGAACTGACACACTGCTGTCCCTCGGTGGATCGTGACGCCTAGCGCCTGCGAGCGCCGGGGTAGGCCAGCCCGCACGACGCGCGTGCATACGACGTGTCGTAGTTGCCTACCCAGCAGGCGCCATTCTCGCCTACCACGGACCAACTTCCTTGACCCTGATGTTCCCTTGTTCCAGGCAAGTCCCTGCCGGTGCACTGCGTGGTGGAGGCCGTGTGCAGCGTGGAGCGCTCCAAGCGGCCGTCCGCCGTCGAGACGGACTCGTACGTCATCATCCCGGCCGCGACGGCCTTCGACGACCTGGTGCCCGTGGCGCTGGCGCAGCTCGGCTACGCGCGCGACACGGCGGCCGCCGCCACCGGCTCCGTCGTCATCAACAACTGGAAGCCGCTGAGCTTCGACAAGATCGCGGACGGGCCGCTCGTGTCCGTGGGCGACATCCTGGGCGAGCTGACGACCGTGGCCACGCTGCGGATACAGATCTTCCGGTCGCGGCCCAGCGTCTTCACCGACATGCGGGACAAGCTGCTGCGGCTGCTGCTCACGCACTCGCGCGCCCTGCTGCTCAACTCGGGCTGCCCCCTGGACGAGGTGAGTTAACAGCGGGCTCCCAATAGGGCTGCACACACGTCTTTTTGCGGTCGGTGTGGCTGCACACACACACACACACACACACACACACACACACACACACACACACACACACACACACATGAGGCGGTGATAAGACGCGAGCCAAGGAAGCCGCTCGCGGGATTCAGCAGCAATATATCTACCGCCAGATAAAGCTAACCCGCGCTGACACCTGTGCTGGCTCCTGCGGCTCCTGCGGCTCCTGCCCGGCCCGCGCGCCGCGCACCGGGACGCACACCACTCAGACGTTTGCCCAGGGATCATGTCATCATCAGAGGCGGACCACCGCTAAGTCGTCGCCTCTCCGCACAGCATCAGCAGCATCAGCGCGCCGCCGCGTTATTTGTGAACTCGCTATGTGCTGCGGGCTGCGGCTGTGGCTACCGGGTTGGCGCTCGCCGACACGACAGAGTCTAAGAACATGAAGGGCGGGGAGAGTTCCTCCCTCCGCGGACAGCAGCATCTCAGGGACCACAGGGCGGGACACCGGCGCTAGTTAGCGTGCGCGACTCGACCCGGTGTAACCCGGGTCTGCGCTGCGCTCCGCACACATACTTAATAACACGATTAGCCGATGGGCCGCGCTGCATCTGCGTACCTTAACCCTTCTCTCTCTCTCTCTCTCCCTCCTCCCTCCCTCCCGCGGGCACCCCGGCCCCGGTGTTTGCCCGGGCTTACCGCGCGGTCGCTACCGACAGATTAGGCGCGCCCGCGCTCCCACACACCGTACGTGTCCTCTCAGACACAAACAGCCGAATGTCTGCCCTGTAGCCCGGCCCCAGTGGTGCCAGTGTTCCCAGTGGTCCCTGTAGTGCCTCACGCCGCTGTGTTTCCCTGCCTGCAGATGACGCTGACGCAGCTGTGCCGCGGCGGCACCGGCGGGGAGCGGATGCCCGAGCCGCCGGAAGAGGTCCGCCGCAAGTTCGAGCACTGGTGGTCGCTGCAGCTGCAGCAGCAGCAGCAGCCGCCGCCGCCGTCGCACCGCCAGCAGACGGCGCAGCAGACGGCGCCGCCGCAGCAGCCGCCGCAGCCGCAGGCGTCCTCGCAGCAGCCGCAGCAGGCGGCGCGGAGGACGCCGTCCCCCCGCCACCGCGCCCACCTCTCCCCGGCGTCAGGGCTGTCGCTGTACGGAGGCGGCGGCGACGGCGGCCCGCTTGGCCGGGGCCCACACCCGCCGCTGGGGGCGGTCGGAGCGCTGGGGGCGGGGGTTGGCGCGCTGGGGGCGGGGCCTCTGGGCGCGGGGGTGGGCGTGGGGCCGCTGGACGCGGTGGCACTGTCCCACAAGCTGATGCACGACGTCCACCCCGCGCTGCAGACGGTGCAGAGCCAGTACCCCACGCCCAAGACGCGCATGCGTACCTCCTTCGACCCCGAGCTGGAGCTGCCCAAGCTGCAGCGGTGGTTCGCTGAAAACCAGCACCCCAGCCGGCAGCAGGTGAGGCGAGGGCCTAAGTGACCTAAGTCGGCTTACGTCACCGTGCCAAAAGTCCCCTCCGAATTCGATGCAGTTAAATGTCCGACACCCTCTACAACGTGCACTGCTCCCTCCGCAGATCCAGCAGTACGTGCGCGAGCTCAACAGCCTGGAGTCCCGGCGCGGCCGGAAGCCCCTGGACGTCAACAACGTCGTCTACTGGTTCAAGAATGCGCGCGCGGCTCAGAAGCGCGCTGAGATCCGCAGCACTGGCCCTGGTGAGTTCCGGTACCGGGCCGGAGGAAGGGCGCCAACAGCAAACCTACACGCTGTCAAAAATAGCATCAGAATTTTTTTTTTCGGAGCATGACCAGGTGTTCCTTTTGCGCAGTGCCAAGGGAAAGGTAGACATTCCCCCAACGCACTGGCTCAGTCTCTTTCTGTCTCACTCGTCTGGCCGAGACAAAGTGGCGGAGCTAGTGCGTTGCGGGATTGCCCTCGTACAGGGCAAATGGTACACCTGGCATTGCGTCGATGACACATTCGGAAATCCACAGAACACAATTGTACTCGATTTTCGAAACAAAAATTTAAAAAAAAATCTGCAATATTTTTAGTATTTAGGAGAATTTTTCCACGAAAGTATCCGTGCTGTAACTTTGTCGTTCTCCCTGGTTCGCTTCGCAGGCGGCCACTACATGCCCCAGAACGGGTACAGCAGCAACAGCCACAGCCCGCCGGGCTCCGGGGGCGCGCCCCACTTCCTCAGCCCGGAGACGCTGCTGACGGAGGGCCCGCACGCCGGGCACGGCGCCGGACACGGCCCCGCCGTAGGCCCCGGCGGCCGCCTGCTGCCCATGGGCCCCATGGGGGGCATGGGCATGGGCATGCCCCCGTGGCCGCTCAGCTCGCCGCCCATGGCACACATGCACCGGGCCCCACACGCCGAGTGAGTATCCTCTGTCCCATCAACAAAATAAAAATGGCGAAGATACAAAATGAAAATATTTTTTTGGGGGAAAAAGTCGCACGAATCAAATAATCAGCTTCTGCCACTCTAACGCCGCTGCTCCCCTCCCACAGCCTCCCACGGCCGCATAGCGTCGTCTCCGACGAGTCCGACGGCGAGGGCGGCGGCCCTGGTGGCCCTGGCGGGCCCGGCGGCAGCTCCAGCGGCGGCCCCAGCGCCGGCCAGCAGGACGACGCCGACTCGCACGGCGACCGCAACAGCCCCCTCAGCCTCATCATTAACCGGGAGGACAAGGAGGACAAGGAGAAGGACCGCGAGGACGCGCGGGACGACAAGGACAACAAGGAGAGCGACCTGGACGTCACCACCGAAGACTGCAACGTGAGCACAACACTTTTAAACATAATTTCCTCTTCGCGTCGCATGCACCCCCTTTGCTGACCGCATCCCTCCTATTCCAACAGATGAGCATCAAGCAGGAGCCCGGCGCTGGGGAAGACGATGCGGCCTCTACTGGCCACAACAACAACAACAACAACCACGTCAAGGACTGCGAGGCCATGTCCGACATGGACGAGGACGAGGACGATGAGGACGATGGCTCGGAGGGCGCCGGCGGGGTGTCCGAGCTGCAGCAGCAGCAACAGCAGCAGCTGGAGCGCTACCACCAGCACCAGCAGCACGGCTTCCGGTCGCCGTCGCCCTGCGGCCCCCCGTGCGGCCCCGGCGGCCTCCCCTTCCCCATGTTCGGGCACAGCATCATGTACATGAGCCAGTACCTGCCGGGGCTGGCCGCGGCGCACCCGCAGCCCCCGCCGCCGCAGCAGCCGCAGGGCCAGCAGGCCCAGGGCGGGCAGCAGCAGCAGCAGGGGCTCAATCTGTCCTCATCGGACGAGCGGCGGAAGCGCAACCGGACCTTCATCGACCCGGTCAGCGAGGTACCGCGGCTGGAGCAGTGGTTCAAGCACCACACACACCCGCCACACAGCCTCATCCTCAAGTACACCGAGGAGCTGAACCACATGCCGTACCGCTGCAAGTTCCCCCGGCTCGAGCCCAAGAACGTGCAGTTCTGGTTCAAGAACAGGCGCGCCAAGGACAAGCGCATGAAGGTGTCGCTATTCGACAACGGGCCGCAGTCCAACCACCAGCAGGGGGTGTATGTGGGCCAGCACGGCGAGCTCATGCTCAAGCGGGAGGGCGGCTGCCCGTGAGGTGCCGCGGGGTGCCGCGAGGCCGCTGCATTGTGATACGCATCGCTCATGCTCTGCAGGGAGAGGGAGAGAGAGAGGGACGACACGCCTCTCGGCCTTCCTTCTCGCTCCCGAGGGGACGGGAGGGCAGGGACGCGTGCGCGTCGCGTTGGTAGTTTCAAGTTTGTTATACTCTGTATTTCCTATTTATTCTATATAGGAGCTGTGATTTTGTTATCGTGCTGGAGATAAATTAATTTAAGCTTTGAGGGAAGAATATTATTACATTATAATTACTTTTATTATTATTTTTATTATTATTATTATTACTATCATCATTATCAGTATTATGATTTTTGTGTCTCCTTTTTGAAATTCTGAGCGTGTTACTCACGGAAACATTAATTTTATGTTTTTATTTGTTTTACTTCCTCCTTACGCTTGTGATTGTTATGTGGAAAACTATTTGTTTTTTCTTTTTCTTGTATTGGAATTCACGTTGCCGTTTTATCGATGTTGTGTGATTTCACGGTGTAGATGTTGTTGATAACGGACTCTACCTGTGCCGTTCGGTGGAAACGCCTATCGAGTCCGTGTGATATTATTACTCTAACTTTTTTCTTTGAACGGGGTTTGTTCATGAGGGCGTGTGTGTGTCGCAGGTGTTATATTTTCCTGTGGTAATACAAGCCTAGCCAAAGAACATATCTGTAAAATCGGAGCAGGCTGATTTCGGCTGAAAATCGACTTATCGAATTAACGTCGTCTTAGCCATACGAGTAGTAAATTTTGCAAATGTTTGTGAAGCGCAGCACAGCTGACCGAGAATCATAAAGGTTGATTCATAGAGACAGATAATTTATGACCATTCAACGAAACTGTCAATGAAATATCGAATTATAGTTTCAGTAGGCCTAAGTAATTCATGGCTGGTCCATTTTGTTCAACTCGGTCTACAAATGAATTGTTTCTCAACCGGTTTCGAGGAGTTCCACTGAGCCACTGTTTTAAACTAAATGGAATCAAAAGTGTGCTTCATTAGGTGAACGCCATATTCAACTATCATTTCTTACACAGCTCAATAGTTGTCTGTTGTTGGATTATCCTATTATAATGTGTAATGCTTGGTCTACAAAATTATCCATCGATACCCTTAGAAGTGGAATTATAGTAATAAACTTTTAGCTCATATAAATCGAATGTAATAGAATGCATAAATTTCCTTTCCTTTCATGTACAAATTTCAATTGTTCTTTTTTCAGTGTTCCTGAAAATTTGTAATATTGGGTCTCATCCACAGGACAATAAAGATATGTTAGGTGCACTTTCGTCTTACATCCATCACTTTATATTTATTTGTACTTACCACCCACATTCCAATTCATTTTAAGTATATTTTCCCTTGACGCCAAAGGATTTTCTCTTGTTTTTGTATTTATGACTTTGTACTTAGTACTTTTTATTATAATAGATTATAATTGATGTTGAGCTGTTCGAATATTATCAATGTACGCAAATATGCGATGTCATTTTATTGTTAGGCAAGTCATATGAAATGTGTTTTGTGTTTTGACAATTCATTGTATATAATCCAGTAACTCCACGTTGTATATACCAAAGAAAAATCAAGAATATATGTGTTCGCTTCAAAACAAAATCACGTTTTCTACATTTTTCGTTTTCTTTTCCCCGTCGTTCCTTTCCAACTCCCCGCACCTGACGAGAAACAGACGAACAGATGAATAAGAAGAAGATCACCCTGATGACGGCTTTAGAAACACAGAAACACCTAGCTCTTATTTGGCACTCTGCGCGCTAAGTTGAACATCCTGATCGGAAGAGCTACACTCTGCGGACTCATCCTGCGGCTGCGGCAACCTGTGAGAGGGTTTCCAAGACGAAAAATAGTTTTTTCGGTGGCAATAGGTTTAGACCAATCCCTGAACACCGTCCTGTGATGCCTTATGATGCCCCTGACTAAGGAAAACCTAACACCGAGCATTAGCCCTCCGCCCATATAGGCACCTCACGCCAAACTGTGGACCCACGGTCGCGACCGAGCAGCTGAGGCTGCTCCTGCACCTTTAGAGATCTCTTCTATCAGCCTATCAATTTGGTCAAAATTTGGAACTAGGAATGAACAGAAGCAGGTTGCCAATTTTCCAATATTTGACAAAAAATAAAATTGAGTATTTTCAGTGGCAATACAATTTACCGATAACTGCTGTTTAAGTCCTCAAACTCAAAGAACAAGCCTGGTCTAGGACGCACAAGCGTTCTCGCCTGTCTTGTGCGTCCGCTGCGTGGCCCGCAGGCGGCTGAGTAGGCAGCGCTGTGCCCGTCGAACAGCCGAGCGTTGCGGGCTAGCCTATCCTGACTTGGTTAGGCGCACTCGTCGGGCCAGAGCCGCGCGCGGAGCGGAGCAGCGGAGCAGCGGAGCAGGACAGCGGTACGGGTCTACGCTCGGCAGCCGCTGCTGCCCACGGGACCTCCCCTATCGCCTCCGAGCTAACCTAACCTACTCGCATGCATTTAAGATGGGGCTGTCCGATCCCCGCTCCCGCCTGAGAGTGCGAGGCGACGTAATATGTGCACGGACCCTTCGATGATGAATGGAGAGGACCGACTCGCATCCGATCCGCATCGCATCGCGTATATATTGCAGGGATCCGCCGAGCAGAGGAGAGCAGAGCAAAGGCCGACACAGAGATAGGCGGACAGAGCCAGAGGCCGGGGGAGCCGGGGGAGCCGGGGAGCCCATGGCCCATGAGCGCTTTGGCAGGGCATGGCAGGGCAGGGCTTTCTGGGCACTCCGATGAGAGAGCCGGCCGGGGCCGAAGCCCGGCCGAAGGCAGCAGCCAAAGGCGGCCAAAGGCATAGCAGGGGCACTCGCAGCTCGCAGCCACCCATCTTAATTATGTGACGTCATAAAACCCCTTGCCGGTCGTCGACCACCGCCGCCCCCGCCGGCCCCCGGCCGCCCCCGCCCCCGGGACCAGCCCTCATCATGGCGGGATTAGAGAAATGAAGTCTTAAGATGAACGGTTTTGCGGATGGCGCGGGCAGCGCGGGCTGCGGCGCGGGGCGGGGTGTGGCTGGCCGGGACCGAGGGGGTGCGGAACAACCCCCCGTGGCCGCAAGGGGTGTGGCGCTGGGCTGGAGGGGGGCCGCGGCGATGGCTACGCGGCGGCAACGTCAACGCCCCCTTTTTTATTCCGACTCCGCGAAAAAATACGAGGACCTGTGCTCTTTTGTGTAGCCATCCCTCCCGTCGGCCCCGACTGCGGTTCTGCGGCTCAGCCCGCCCCGCCCACACACACCTCTCCGCGCGGCAGAAGTACAGCCAACTGAAAATACTTTTCTGAAAGTATTTTTCTGTCGTCTGCGTTCCCTGCCGCCCTCACGCATTGCACTCACGTGTCACGTGGTCCACAAGGCAGACGACGCTGATGGCGGCCGAAGGCACCGAAGGCTCCATTGTCTTGACGGAGTTGATTGGTCTGCTCGCTCCGTCAGGTCGAGATAGCATCACCTCTCTGCGCCAGAGGACCGGGGCACGCAGAGACAGGGGGCAGGCGATGAGTCCCGGGTTCGACTCCTGCTTATTTTAGCCCAGATTTTAGTTTTTGAGTGAGCTGGCATGATAGATAATCACACACTAGTGTGGAGCGGAATTATGTTCGGTTAACGAGAAATGACAAACCCAGCAATCTCTCAGATATTGCTATAACCGCCTGTGATTTTCCTAAAATTTGGTCGCTGCCGCTGGAGCACACGCCTCGGCACGCGCCGCACCACGCGCCACCACGCGCTGCCACGCGCCGCCACGGCACGCGGCCGATGGGCAAACAGAAGCCGTGTCGTGTCAGCTTTCCCTTTCCCATCGCGACGCTCTTTCTTCCCCATTTCTTCGCGGAAGGAAAGGGGCAGCCGACGGAGCAGAGCAGGCGAAAAGAAAAAGAGGAGAGAGGGCGACCCGCCGGGGAAAAGAAAGACGTGTTCGATTTTAATTAAGTGGAATCTCTCTCTTTCCTCCAGTCTTTGCGGGTTTCATTGGCGAGGGATTAGTTTTGCTGCTGCTGCTGCTGCTGCTGCTCCAGACTCGGCAGCGCAGTCGTCCAGCCGCCAGGGCAAGGGACTCTTGCGGCACAGCGGGGAAGGGCATGGGGCGTAAACACCGAACCGCCAAGCACAACCCCGCCTCCACCCCCTGTGTGTGTGTGTGTGTGTATGATGTATTGGGAATGAAATAGGACGGAAGCGCGAGTTGTGCCCTCGGCGGTGCTGTCTATTATCCTCTACTTACAGGACGAACCCATCCGCCCCGACACAACAAAGCGATTTCTACCCCCACCGCCCGGCCGCGAGTATGGGACACACACACACACACACACACACACACACACACACACACACACACACACACACACACACAAAACAAGAGCCCTGGCCACCACGCACGGATGCGTTCCGGCAAGGCAGAGCGAAGCAGAGCCATACACCCATCCATCCATCCATCCATCCGACCCCAAAGAGCGCGCAAGGGCAAAAACCGCAACGAGACATCGTGCAAAGAAGGGGAAGAGAACGTCTCATCAAAAATCTTCTTTCAAAAAACGCGCCTCTGCATCGGTCCCAGCCCCGGCGCGGCGGCGGGCGGCTTCGGCCTGCTCGGTTAATCCCCCGAAACTGTACCGAGTAAATAAATGGGCGCGGCAGACGACCTATCAGGACGGAGGAGCAGGAGAGCGGGGGGAAAAAAAGGCAGCAGACACGATGACGACGATGATGATGATGAAAATTATAACGAGGGAAAGAATTAAGGAGGATGCACTCGGCTGGGAAAGTGGAGGGGGGGGGGCGGGCTTAAAAAAGTAAACCCTGTAGTTGTGCGGTGCCGCAGAGGGGAGGGGAGGGGCGCTGTGGAGAGATCGTCTGCTATGACACCTTCTGTCCGGGACTTATCGGGGAGCGCCGCGTGGAGTAGGCCTAGGCTATGTGGGAGCCGCGCGCCGAGAGCCGAACCCGGACCCCCGCCCTGGACGCCTCGGCCTCGGCCCTCGGCCCCCTCGCTGACCGCACGTGCGTAAGTTTCTCATACCGTGATTGGCTGTTGGTGGAGGGCGGGGCGCAGCTGTCTGGTCCGGATGGACGCAGCAGCAGGTCCCCTAGGCGGAGGGCGCCTGGCCCCGCCCTATCGGAGAGGAGGGGGGGGGGATTAAAAAAGAATAAGTTCATTAAACGGGGGCAGGGGATTAGTCAGAAAATGGGTTCTTTGCGAAACGAAGCGCGGCGGAGAAAACAAAACGAAGCTTAAGGAATGATAATTAGGAATCCGCCGGCGCTCGGTGACAGCGGAGGAGGAAGAGGGGGGAGGGGGTGCAGGCACCACTGCAGCACCGTCGCGGCGCCGGTCGCCAAGTAGGAGGGACAGAAAAAAAGGAGGAATTAAAAGAATGGGGTGAAGGAGGCGGAGGGGTGCGGTGTGGGGAGGGTGGAGTGCTCTGCAGTGCCCTGAGGCTGAGGTCGAACTCCGCGACAATCCCCGTGACGTTCGCAGGCAGACATGCTTTGGCCTCCGATGTACAGCTGCTGCCGAAGAGCTGGCCGGGCTGTGCGGTCAGGGCTCCGGTCGGCGTAGGCCAGGAGGGCTGACCAATCCGCAGGAGAAGCCATGGACACAGACTCTTGATATTAAAGAGAAAAAAAAACACACACACTTTTTACAATCACGTACCTTTTGCGGCCATTTCGTGCAAAATTGAATATGAGTCGAAATTGGTCGGCGAAAACAGGTGAACATCGGGATTGCTATAAGAGCTCGGGGACCGGCGCCCGAAACAACCCCTTCTTTCCCTTGCTGCTCTCTCGAGGGGGAGAGAGAGAGAGAGGGGGGGGAAGAGAACGAGAGCAACAAGAGGAAGCAAGACGCAGATATAATGGAGAGCGCATTAAAAATACAAACACGGCTTACTAAAGCGGTCGACATACCTAAAGCGGTGTTGTGGCGGCGGGAGAGGGACCACCCCTGAGCAGCTCATTATTTCAAACTTTTTCCCGAGGCGGGAGAGGAGAAGGCGGAAAAAAAATATATGAAAGAATGCTTAGAGAAGGGATGATGGAGGGAGCGGTGAAAACACAGCAGAACGAATGAACGCGGCGAAAGGAATCGCAGAGCGCCAGGCGCCAGGCCAGGCGCCAGGCCAGCGAGGCCGGCGAGCTGCCCGAGGAGGACTGACTCGCCGCGATGTGTGCGGTTGGGCCAAAAACTCTTGTGAAGCGGAAAAATGTTTAGATAATTTTTTTGTGATGATGGTGGTGATGATCAAGAGAAAATCGCTACTGCGAGGGCGAGCTGATGTGACACTGAATGTGTCGAGGAATACTAGCGAGGCTTCTGTCTGTCTGCGGTTATTGTGGACGTGGTTGTGGCCGGCAGAAGTGTGCACAGAGAGGGAGAGAGAGAGGGAGGGGGGGAGGGAGAGAGGAGGGAGAGAGGAGGGAGAGGGTTAGGCGCGCGCCAAAAGGTGGCGGGCTAAGTGAAGGTTAAGTCCTCCGCCCTGCCGTTTTAATGCGCTCACACTTTCGAATCTGGCTCGCCATAAATAACGCTAATCTGTTGAAGGTGCGCGCCGAGCCGTGGGCTTTGGCTTGGCTGGGCTCGGCGCGGCGCGTGCCCCCACAAGACTTCCGCCGCCGCCGCCGCCACACCCCGCCCCGCCCCTCCGCTGGCATCTCCACCTCCTGGAGGTCCGCGATGTCGCAGGGGCTAACACAACTCTCTTTCGGGCTGAGACTGAGAGCCGATGGCGCCTGCTCGGTAGGCAACCACGGCCCGAGCACGCACGCGTGTCGTGCGGGCTGGCCTACCCCGGCACTTGCAGGCGCTCGGCGGAGCCAGGTGGTGCAGGTGGAGAGGGCCCCGCCGCTCGCGGTCCCGGCGCCCGCGGCGCCTCTGGGGAGTCGTGGAGCCGCCACCGCCGCCACCGCAGCGCCCGTTCATCCCGAAACGCTTATAAAATGCCCGGGCAGTTCACAAGGCGCATTACCAGCGGGCCCGGCGGCCCTGCGGGCGACGCGACGCGGCAGCTAAAATAATTCACGGCGGAAAGGATATGGCCGGGACGAGATAACAAACAGGTCCGCCTCAATTTATCAGAACGGAGCCACGCCGAGGCGCTGGGCTGGGCCACGCTGGAGTCTGGGCCGGGACTGCGCCGGAGCCGGGCCGGGACAGCTCCGAGTACGCGGTGCGGCGGAGCTTGGGGCCTGCGGGGCCTGCGGGGCCTGCGGGGCCTGCGGAGCTGGGCCACCACAAATCCTGAATAACGGGCTGATTTAAGACTGCTTTCTTGAGTCTCGGTGCGCCTGGCCGAGCCGAGCCGGGGAGCAGAGCAGAGCACCGGCAGCCCGGCCCGATTGAGGCACTGTCGCCAGCACCTTTTGGGGGGCATCCGTTCCTCAGCGATACCGGCCCGGCAGGACACGGCAGGACCCGGCAGGACCCGGCCCGGCCGCCGGTATCAGCGATATCCGGACAGCAATTCGCCCGCCTCCGACCGCACCCAATAAAGTACCACCGAACCGAACCGAGAGCCGAGCAGGCTTAGCCAGGCTATCGAGGCGCTGGGCGCGCTGGGCCCATGCAGCGCACCGCCACGCCGCGCCACGCCGCGCCACGCGACGCCACGCCCGGCTCACGCGGTATTTAATATCTTGCGGATGAGTAATGGCAGGGAGATACCGCGCCGTGCCCGCCTCGCCTCGCCTGCTTCCTTCCTCGGCGCCTCTCCGCTCCAGGTCCTCCCTCCGCTTCTTCTCCAGCTCCAGAGCCGCCAGTGCAGGGTCCTGCTGGTCCTGCCGGCCGGGCTCGAGAGCCGCGGCTGGCCACGGCTGCGGCTCACAGCCGACGGTGCTCCGAACTCCGAACGCCTTCATCTCCGCACCTTCGACCTCCGGAAGCCGGACGGGCCGGGCCGGGCAGCCGCGGGCCGGACGGGCTGAGCGCCATAATTCACGCATTCCGAGATTACCCATCTCTAATCCCGCGGGACCCGCCCGCCACCACCTCGAGTAAGAGTGCGAGGAGAGGAGAAGGGGCCGCCAGGGATACGAGACGACGATACGCCCTCCCCGGACGAATGAATGGATGAGTGAGTGAATGAATGAACGAACGAATAAATGAACGAATGAATGAGTAAATAAATGATGCACGAATGAATGATGCATGAATGATGCACGAATGAATGATCATGAATGATCATGAATGATCATGAATGATGCATGAATGATCATGAATGAACATGAAAGATCATGAATGATCATTAATGATGCATGAATGATCATGAATGATCATGAATGATCATTAATGATGCATGAATGATCATGAATGATCATGAATGATGCATTAATGATCATGAATGATCATGAATGATGCATGAATGATCATGAATGATCATGAATGATGCATGAATGATCATGAATGATCATGAATGATGCATGAATGACGCATGAATAAATGATGCACGAATGAATGATGCATGAATAAATGATGCATGAATGAATGAATGCACGCTTCATGAATGAATGATGCATAAATGCTGGATGATGTGCGCACGCTCCCAAAGGCCCATCACCCGCGATCCCAGGAGCCTAGGCAGGTGAGTTGGCTCCGCTGGGGGTAGCGTGCGACCCTCCCTTCCACCGTTCTGGCTTCACCCCCCCCCCCTCTCCCCTTTCTCTCCCTCTCCCTTACATGGAAGCCCTCCTTTCCTTGCGAGACGCGCGCGCTTGCGCTTTGCTCTTTCGGCCCAAAGTGAAGATTTACGACATTGTTGGAATTATATTGTTGAGCCGCCCCGCCCCGCCCCGCCGCAGCAGTCCTCCCACCCCCTCCCCCCAGCGTCACCTTGTTACTCCTTTATCTACTCGGCCTCAGAGCCGCAGAGCCCGCAGGCCGCAGGCAGAGCTAAGCGAACACGCCGATCGATGGACCAGCCCGGTGTATATCACAGAGGACTTGTAAATTTTTTTTAAAAAGGAAAACAAACTCGACATTGCGTTTCATTTCTTCAGAAAGAAATCGTGAGAATGTACGACGTGAGAAGTGCCGGCGTACTTCCCTTACTTTATCTGTTTTCCCCAACAACAGAACACAAAAAAGAAGAAGAAAACACATTTAAGGCGGAGTCGAGAGTTGAACCACTGTCGGAGACCGGCGCCTTAACCGGTGCGACTATTATGCCTTGATGCCCCCCAAGCTGAGCGAGGGGCGCCGGGCGGGTGGGCGCGGTGAGGGATGGCGGCTGTTTACATGGGAAATCACTTCCATTTTGCTAGAAAGAAGGGTCCGGCCGGGCGGGAGGGGGAGGGCAGGTGGGCGGGGCGGGACCTGTTGAGCCCCGCGATGTGCAGTACAAAACCGCGGCGGAGTGCAGCCGGGAAACAAAGTGGGACGACACGGGGGAGGGAGGGGGAGGGGCGGGGAAGGCTGATGCCTGCGGCAGCGGCCCGGCGCCTCAGCACTATAGACAGCTGCCGTCGTAGGAACGGAGAGAATTACTGATGGAAGCATTTGCGTGAGAGCAAAGCGACACCTAACGGCCGTATTTGCCGAACCTGTGATCCGACTGCGGACACCCAGGCACACAAAGTACTTTGTGTCCAGGCAGTGGCGTAGCGGCGGAGGGCGGAGACACCGGCTCTGGTGACGCTCGCATCTGCTCGCATAACCACGGCCTTCGGAAACTCCATAATACTGTAATCTTCCTAAACCCCACAGCCTGGTTTGGATTGACCTCATTGATCATGGGGGTTCACCCCTGCGGAGATTTGGGGGACATAGGTTCCCTTCGTACACGACCGAAGCCGCTCAAACTCTACTCGCTACCCTCCGAGTAGCGGTATGTCATGTCCGAACCTTCCAGATTCAGAGAGAGGAAAACAGAAGCTCCGCTCCATACAGCGTCCATACATCTCCCGAGCAGTCTCCGCCCGGGATTCCTCCCGAGGCACAGAACGCTGAGCGACCGGCAAGTTTCGAACCACGGAACTGTCGGCCGACAAGCAGTCCGCTAACCCACGCAGCTACCGAACTACGACGTTGACCGCTGCCCCCTTCCCCCGGTATTCTAGCCACTGTCGCCCCGCAGGGCAGAACACCGAATGCAATTCAAGGGCTCATTTTACCAAATTATTTATACGACCGCGCCGTGCTTTGCCAGCTCTCTCGCACGCACGCTCACAGATACGCGCGTCCCTAACTTTACAGAGCCACCGGCAGTGCCGTCGGAACGTCGGGACACAGGACGGCGAAATTGAGACCCAGTTTCGCCGCGCACAGCATCTCAGCGATCCAGCGCGAAGAAAGAGAGGGAGGAAGAGCGAGAGAGAGAGAGAGAGAGAGAGAGAGAGAGAGAGAGAGAGAGAGAGAGAGAGAGAGAGAGAGAGAGAGAGAGAGAGAGAGAGAGAGGGGGGGGGAGGAGAGGGTGAACCGCGGGGTGCCACGAGACTCCATCTCTCATTTGATTTATAGCATCGGATTATACACTTCTTTCCCATATAACTTTATATTCTCTCGCGCGGAACGCAACCTACCTGCTCTGCCCTGGCTCTGCCCTGGCTGCTGTGCCCTGGCCGTGCTCTGTGCCCCCGTGTGCCCCCCCCCCCCCCCCTCCCCCTTCCTCTCCACCCGCGTCCTCCTCAGCCGGCGTGGCGCGGCGTCGCCCGCCAACGCGGATATCTTAATAAGATTCATGAAAGGGACGTAATATATTATCCTCGCGGCTGCTGTGGCGGGAGGGTTGGGGGGGGGGGGGGGGGCGCTGCCGGTAAACCACATCTACACACACATTTCCCAGATAAGCCCTTCACACAAGAAGAGGAAGAAGTAGACCGCTGTTGCGCGGCAGTGGCGGTGGCGGTGGCGGTGGCCGCGGCGTGCTCCCTGCGATTCGGCCTTAAGATATATCATCATAATAACTCTGCGGAAAACCTTTAACTACCTGAGATATAAGGGCCCGTCCCAGCCCTGCCGCCCTGCCGCACCGCTCAGGAGATCCTTCTTCCCTTTCTCCTTTCTCCCCTTCAGCCCTTCTAGTATCTCATCGCGTTCGCACTGACTTAGGCGCCGCGGCGGACCAAGCCATTCCCGCCGGCCGCGTGCGACGCCATTAGGGCGGTGGCGCAACTGAAAAATATATTTTAATGTGTCAGCAGCTTTGTACTCTGGTGCGGAGGCAGGCGAGTGACAGCCGCGCCGAAATATCTGTATCTGTACGGGGCAGCGGGCGAGCCGTACGTCAGGCCCATCCCCTACCTCGTCCCCACCTGCCCCTGCCGACGTAAGTCTAGTCTGGAATGAGGTAGGTCCAAACGAGTTCTGCATTTTTCGGATCTGCAGGGAGCGTTTTCTTAAGTTTTCGATATGCAAGTGTAATGATAACAACGGGGTTATCACCTGCTTCCGATAACGTTTCATGTTTTATTTCTTCCCTGCCCTGCTATAGTTTCCCCACCCTTCCTGACCCACTGTCCCTGTCTTTTCCCGGACACCCAGCAAGTGCACCAGGACTTTCCATGACCACCCCCGCACCGCTTGTCGACTCGCGGGCGCATCATCATAACGACGTGAAGTTCACGCGGCAAGGTGAGAGAGGAATCTCGTGCCTCGTCTCGTGCCGCTCTGCTGTGTAAGGGTGTGTGTGTGTGTGTGTATTTAGGTGTGTGTGTGTGTGCGTGCCTGTGTGTGTGCCTGTGTGTGTGCGGCAGTAGCGCGCGGCGGGGCACGAAGCGCCAGGCGCGCCAGTGTGGATTGTGATTCATAGCCAAGGATATTGTAGAATAACTCTCTCCCTTCCTCCGTCCCTCTTCCCCGCAGGTGCCCGGAGGAGCTCGGAGGAGCCCGGAGGAGCCCGGAGGTGAGAACAGCTCCGGTGACGCCCGGGCCCGGCCCGCTTGTTCGGAGCAGGAGTCGCAGGGCGGGGCTATGGCGCATGGCACGGGCACGGCACCTGCCAACGCGGCACGTCTCTGCGTCTTCACGTCTCTCTCTCTCTCTCTCTCTCTCTCTCTCTCTCTCTCGTCCTCTGCGCGCTGCGTTATCTGCCATTCGCCGCGCACAAACCTCTTGCTGCTCCTAGCTGTGCCTGCCTGCGCCTCATTTCTTTTGTCCCGCTCTTTTGTGTGCTTTTATTACGCAATTGCAATTACACGGCACGTAACTTACATCAAGGTGTAATTAAATTTATATTTATGACGTGCGTCGTCGTGATAACTCTCTTCTCTCCGTCTCTCTCTCTCTCTCTCTCTCTCTCTCTCTCTCTCTCTCTCTCTCTCTCTCTCTCTCTCTCTCTCTCTCTCTCTCTCTCTCTCTCTCTCTCTGACCTGCGCTCTCGGTTCCATCGCAGCTCTCAAGTCTGAAACCGATTTGCGCTTCCTCTTGTGTGTTTCCTTGAGAACACGCCCATGACGAGAACACATCAAACACATCAAGACTGTTCGGCTGCAGACGCAGTGTCTTTCTCACGTTGCCGTTGTTCTCTGCCTCGAGAACAGCCCAGCCAGGATCAGACTGCCGAACGCATGTCGAATCAATGTCGATTCGTTATCGACAAATTCAAAGAAATCGATGTAATCCACCGTCGATTCGATATCGACGAGTATCGAAATGGTATCGGAAGACGATTTTCTTTGTCGATTCGACAAAATAATCGATGAAAAACTCGAGCTTTGACAAAATCCCGGCACCATCTATATAGATTTGGTACAATTTGGACAGTCTATTCCTGGCTGCGAAAGTCCTCGCTCGGGCCGGCTGGGGCCGGGGCTGGGGCCACCTGAGAGCCCCGTCTGCCTCTCCCCTTCCCTCCACGGCCGCACAACAACAACAGCAACAACCGATCCGAGTTTGAGGTTATGGCGGCATTACATTCTATGACTAACGTCCTGGAGATAGCCCACCGCGCCCCGGCCAGCCCCGGGACAGCCGCACCAACACCACGGCCGCGTCGCAGCGCGCCTTGCAATGGGGGCCTTCCG
>CM076249.1:17374685-17472185 GCA_038380765.1 Odontothrips loti
GCAGCAGCAGCAGCAGCAGCAGCAGCAGCAGCAGCAGCAGCAGCAGCAGCAGCAGCAGCAGCAGCAGCAGCAGCAGCAGCAGCAGCAGCAGAGTAGCAGCAGCAGCAGCAGCAGCAGCAGCAGCAGCAGCAGCAGCAGCAAACATGCACTGCTGGCGACGAGACGCCTCATATGCCCGAAACGCATCGCGGCCAATCGCGGCTGAGATTGTTCCTGTGTGGAGTACCGGCGTAAAGCATGTGCGGAACGAGAACAGAGTCTAGAGGTGGGGGGCGCGGCCGGCCTGATCCCCCGGAAGGCCCGGAGGTCCCGGAGCCTGCCGAAAGCGCCCGTCCCATCCGCTCCGCGGTCCCGCGCGTTCTGCTTGGGTCCGCGATATGCTAAGAGGCTCTGGCCGACGTCTGACCACCAACCGGCCGCACCGGCCGCCGTCTCCTACAGGGGATGAGGGAATGCACCCCATCCTCCGTGCCGAGGCCGCCGTGGCCGCGAGGGGATTTGGTGATTGATACGAGGTCAGGGCCCGTGATTTCACGACTGATTTGATAAGAGATTCGGCCGGCGTCCGCAGAGGACGCCGTTTGTACGTCTCGGTGACCCCCGCGTTCCCGCTCCGCCGCTCCGCCCGTCCGGATCATAACCCGCAGCAGAATTGTGAGCTCTTGCCTCGAGTCCACCTCCCCTCCCCTCCCCTCCCCTCCCCTCTCCTTCTCTTCCCTCCTCGCGAAGCGCCGCCCGTCTAGTTTTACTGGAGCCCTGGATGCAGGTGTCGTCAGGGGCCACTCAGGACGGCCCCGCCGCCCCGTCCGGCCCTGGGAGCTGCTTGTGGCTTGCGGCGCCTCGATACAGCTCATGTTCAAACTAATTGACCACACCCAAGTGCGACAAGGGCCCGGCCCGGCACGGCCCAGGCCCTTTATCATCTGCGCCAAGAGCTCCCAGAAGGGCAGCCCTCGGCCGGCCGCCCCCGGCTGTCAAAGGGCCGATCGAATAAAGGCGGCAGTGATGGCCCTCGGGGTGCCCCAGGCCCCGAGGCCGGCGTCGGCACGGCAGCACGGCCCCCACGGTGTTCGCGTTCATTAGCAGCCTCCCTCCGCCCGGGGTGCGATTCTCTCCGTTATGCAGCGGGTGGTGGTACAGGCTGTGGCTGCTGGCTGCTTTCATGTCGCTGACGGCCTGCACGGCCTGCTCTGTGGTCCGGGGGGTCCGGCCGGTCGGCCGCAGAAGTCACAAAGCTGCAGGTGCCACAGTGTCCCCGCCCGGTGACCGGACGGACGGAGGCGAGGCTTACGCCACAGTAGCGAGGCCACAAGGCCGCGATCAGGAGCCTCGTGAAAACGCACAAACGCGCCCAAGACGTCAGGCGGCAGCGACTGCGGAAACACTCTGGAGCGGCAGCCCTGGCGCAGGGGATGGGGCTGACGCCGATGATGCCTGCTGCCAGCGAAGGAAAAGAAAGAAAAGAGGGGAAAAGAAGAAGGAGGAGTGCGGAGGGGCACACGAAAAAGTAGAAAATACGAGGGCTTTTCTATATTGGATCAGCCTGAGCCGCTGCGGCTCCCGCTCCGTGAGGGGCTATCAAATTAGCGGACGCGGCAATACAACAGGTCAGCGATTCCATATCAGAGGCATCAGGCCTAGAGCTCGAGGGGGCTAAGCCTGCCTAACTTGTGGCGCCATGTCACCGCCGCCACGGCAGCCGCCGGGCCGTTTAGCCGCAAAGTGCTAAGCGACGGAAGGGTGTTGGGGCTTGATTCGATTACACCGGTACACACCCTCGGGGGAAAAAACATTTCATTGGGGTTCGTTTTTATTCCCCTTCGTTATTTTTCATATTTTTTTCCTCTCGCCGTCGTACGCGAAATAGATGGGAGGGGGGAGAGAGCGTGAAGCCGTTCTATTCTATTCCATGACTACAGACAGCTAGATAGTCGATTAATTTCAGATGCGTCATTATGCGCCTCTCATAAATGCTCAGGAAAAGCACATATGGTGCAACCCCTTGAACCAACTTATTTGAATACCTTTGATGTTGGCTGACTGGCTGGACCCTCTCTCCTCCCTCCCTCCTTCGTCCCCCCTTCCACTCTACCCCCTCGCTACCACTACTACCCAGACCACGAGAGCACCCGCCCCTCCCTTTCCCCGGGCCTAACCAACAGCCTCTTAAGGCGGTCTCTGCTGTCTCCCTTGCTGCGCACTCGGCTCTTAGCTCTAATAAAGGGTTATTACTGAAGTTAAGAGGACAGGCAACTTGTCTATTACTGGCTATAACATCATTTGGCACCCTATTCCCGCGCTCCATCACATCCGTATCGCCTATATCTATATATGAGCTGCACCAGTAAGGGGGCGGACGGCTGAGTGTTGCGGCGCTCTCTGGTCCTCCACCATTTCCTATTCGCCGAACCGATCAGCCTACCTCCTCTGGCTCTTCCTCATCCAAAATAATCGCCGCACCAATATTACAGGTGTACCAATTGTCTCCGTCCTTGTTTTTTTTGGCCTTGCGGGTACTCTTGTCGCGTCTCGGCGCAGATGGCGCCTGCTGGGTAGGCAGCCACGGCTTGTGCATGCACGCGTGTCGTGCGGGCTGGCCTAGCCCAGCGCTCGCAGGCGTTCGGTCGGGCGATTTCCTACCTCGTCGTCCATCTAAACTGCGTTGTAAGTGGACCCATTAACTTGAACAAATAATTAGTGTCGTGGCCAACGCGTGTACTCTAACAGTTTTGCATGAGTTTTGAAGAACTTTCCCACTAGCTCATTTACCGCGGTAACTACACCGAGTCCTCTCGTAAAACACCTGAGAAGTAGTGGACACACACTAACAAGGAACACCTGCGCGTCGTGCGAGAGGACTCTCTTCTCCAACGCGGAAAATAAACGAGCAGAAAGGGGTTGGCCGCTGGCGGGGCGGCGTGGCGGGCAGCCCGAGCAGGCGGCGTAACGCGTAACTTATCGGGCGGGAAATATACTCGAAGGAGGCCCGGCCCCGGCCCGGCCCGCCCCCCGGCCCGCCCCTCCAGGGCACTTCCCTCCTCTGATGTGGTCAGCCCGGCGCCCACCCGGGACCCAGGCCTGGGAGCCCGACGAACCACGGGGACGGTCTCGGGGCTCGAGGTGTTAGGGGTGCTGGGCTGGGCCATGCTGGGCTGGGCGGGCGGAGAGGGGTAGCGCCGGCTGTGGATACTCCGTGCTGGTGCGATGGGGAGGGGGCCAGGCTCCAGGCCAGGCCAGTGCAGCAAGCGCCCCTGGGAACTGGAGTGTTCCGGACGGACAGGGGGTGCTAACCACCGCTCAATGGCAACCAGGGCAAAGGGCTACTCCCATTCCAGCCGGCCGGGGGCCGAGCCGGGAGCCAGACTGCTTGTTGCTGCGAGTCGCGAGTTCGAACACCGCACAGTCGTTTTCCCCTGGCGGCCGAGCGGCTTTCTCAAAGTTGCATGGGAACACTCCGGCTTCTCCTCCCACGTCCGTGCGCTAGCTCTCTCTAGCCGCCTCTCTGACTCCCTCTCTAGGTGCGCACGCATAGAGCACCCTCCATTTGATTTTCCCTGCTGGTACCCGCGCGCTGGCGAAGGCAAGTACCGTACGCGCCGGGCCCGGGGCCCGGGGGCCGGGTTCAATGCCACCCAGCCCCAGCGGCTGGAAAGTAGATCACTCGCGAAGCGCAGATTGGCCAACATTGCGACTGGCGTCGGCCGTCGCTTGCAGGCACGCCCCTCGTGCTCGCTCGCACCGTCCGGGGCCGGTTCCAAACCTGGCAAAGATGAGCAGGCGATGCCCGTACGGAAAGTCGCCAGGGCGGGACGGCAGGGCAATTCTGGCCGCGACAAGGCCCGTGAGGATTTCCGGCAACCGAGGTTGGCTATGCTGCTGTATGACTCCCACATAACGTGGCGGAACGTTAGGAGTGGCTGTCATTCGCATCTCATTCATGCAATTTTCTCGGTTACTGCCAACGGGAGTGTAGGTTTTCGTATTGTTTTGGCTTGAGCGAACGCAAAATGTCGTCATCCGGTGACTTTGGCAATCCCCTACGGAAATTCAAACTAGTTTTCCTTGGCGAGCAAAGCGGTAAGTTGGTGACATAACCCCGTATGTGTTGTCGGTAGATTTCATTAAGCGAGTTGGTCCTTGCGTCCCTTTTTACTCCGCACTGTTAAATATTCAAGTGGGGAAATGTGCCGTATTTTTCACTCTTTATTTTTGATTTGATTTGCGTTCTCTGCAAATTTTTAAGTCCGGCGTCAAAGATGTTGGTGACAGGTTAAGTATACATGAGGCTAGTAAACTTTGTTGTTCTACTTACCCTTTATATCAGCGCAGACCTCTTTCGTTCTGTGGCAATTTAGTTCGATTCTCAGAAAAGACTCTGGTGGTTACCTTTTTCTTATGTGGGTGTTTCATTTTTCTGACTTTTGCAGTGGGTAGAAGATAGGTCTCATCATTTAATCATACAACTCCTGGCATACTTATGCTTCAGTCCATCTTAGTGTAAAACCTCTGTGTTATTGGCATGAACAATAGTCTATTTATTTTATGCATTTTAATATAACCTTACAAATGTTTTTTTAATATTGTTTTTGTTCTCATATTGCAGTTGGCAAAACTTCATTAATCACAAGATTTATGTATGACAGCTTTGACAATACTTACCAGGTATTTTTCCCAATATTTATTCCCCTCTTATTATATTTCTTGCCTTTCCACAGAAATAATGAAGGATTATTTTATTCACAGGCAACCATAGGAATTGATTTCCTTTCTAAAACTATGTATCTTGAAGACAGAACAGTAAGTATCACTTCATCATGTTCCATGTGCTGGCCTTCAAAATAAATTAAAAATACAATCTTTTAATTTGGGGTCTCTCTTTTAGGTGAGGTTGCAGTTATGGGATACTGCAGGACAAGAGAGGTTCCGTTCCCTCATACCTTCATACATCAGAGATTCCACAGTTGCTATTGTTGTTTATGACATAACAAGTAAGTCTTGGTGGTGTTAAGTGTTTTATATTTTGGCTGAAGTGTTAGACAACATCTGAAATTAGTTATTTCCTAGATAAAATGTCATTTTACAATCTTTTGGTTTCCCTTTGCTCCCATTAGATGCCAATTCATTTCATCAGACCTCCAAATGGATTGATGATGTACGGACTGAGCGAGGTAGTGATGTGATTATCATGTTGGTCGGTAACAAGACAGATCTATCAGAAAAGAGACAAGTTTCCACAGAAGAAGGTGAGAGGAAAGCCAAAGAGTTGAATGTCATGTTTATTGAAACCAGTGCCAAAGCAGGATACAATGTGAAACAGGTATGCAAATGGAATTGAATGTTTCCTTCTAGAGTCTCAAGTTTCTATTTGTTAATTATGAAACTTTCCTAATTTGCACCATATGTAGCTTTTCCGGCGTGTCGCTGCAGCATTGCCTGGCATGGATTCAACAGAGAATAAGCCCCCAGAAGACAGTATCCTTTATGCCAACTACATTGTTGTTCAGCTATTATTTTCCTGTCTTGTTTTAAATTTGCACAATCTTATTGCTGCAACTTTGCTTGCTCAATCAATGGCTAATCAATTAGTAGCTTCTGATCTGCAGACTCTTGCATCAACTGCACCACAAAGGCAAGGAATGGAAGCAGTCATATGCTCTTTTTGATTCATGTAATGTTAGATGGCCTGCCAATACCAATTTGATTTTATTTGTTTTTAAATTGATTGATGCAAATTTGTATGTTGTGAGTACTGCATACTTGGCTGGCTGGCTTTTTTAATTTTTTTTTCCTTTTTTTTTTCTTCTTATGCTTAGTATTTGAAACTTCCATAGTGATTGTGTGTATTGAAGATTTCCTTAATTTCTTAAACTAAATGAAGTGCATGGTTTGACTGATCCTCCTTACAAAAGTGAATGGGTAGTTTAGTTACCTCAGAAATACCTTTGGTAAACTATAGCTTGCAGGATTAGTTTTAATATTGCTTGTAATCATGAGTATTATTCCTAATTGGAGAGGTAAGGGAAAAATAGCAACTAAATCATAACCATCATAACTATATCATATGTTGTAGAATGGAACTACTCTAATAGATTGCATTGATAAGCAAACAAGGAAGCACCATTTTTTATGTGAAACTGCCCCCTATAACCACTACAGTTAATATTTCTCCTTATTGTAAAAATTGAGGTCTTCTACTTATCAGTGTCTTAATTTCTGTGTTGCATTGGTATTTCTTTGCTTAAGATCTTCCTGGAAGTATGTCTGATTATTCCTCATGGGGTTAATGCTCTCTCCGTCACATCCTTTGCTGCTGATGGAAAAAGCAAATGCACTGATATTTGTGGGAAGTTGTCTCACAACTAGTATACAAAAATACCAAAGGGCTTTCTTTTGTCCTGTGGTCCCGATATAGACCACTATGTGCGTGGCATCTTAATTTTCTTCATTCTTATCACTTCTGTGCTTTCTTGGGAAGTAATTTAATTTATCCGTCTTGGCCCCTTTTCCTCTTCTTGATAGGCTATGATTGTGTGTTTTATAGTCCTAGTGTGTTGCATTTTTGTTTTACTTCATTTTTTTCCTTAACTCATTTTTTTTTCTTATTAGTGCAAGAAGTAGTGCTGAAAGACACTCCTAATGAACCCAGAAACCAGGATGGAGGCTGTGCATGCTGAGCTCGAGGACCTGACAATAAGCTATGGATTCTGACTGTATTATGTCTTCTGGCCTTTATTCTCTCCTATTTTCTGGGTTTTGAATCGCTGTTAGTTCTGTTTGTTTTTTTCCTTCTTTTTATTTTTACAGATTGTTGTTGTGCTTCTTATTGAGCAGCTTATTGTAGAGGTCCATTGTAAATTTGTTTTGATAAGGAAGAAACTATTTATTGAATTCAGTTTTTAATGTTGGATGTTACATTTATATATATATGTCTGTTGATGTATGTATGTATGTATGTATAGGTTAATGATAATTTGTTAATACTTCTTTAGAACACTTCAGACTATCCTTTTTTTAAACTAGGCCTTTAAAGACAGATTCATTCATGCAAATAGAGGTGAAATACAAGAACAGACTTTTGCTCTATGCTGTACCACTTTTGAGAATGATTATGCTCAGTTGGACGTCATCTCTTTGGTTCCAACAAGCAGAGTGACTATACAGGACCAGTGAACTCTTAACACTTTCCATATTTCCAGCCTACTTTATGACAGTACTTCTTTAGACCTTGTTCACTTGTCATTTGATCTTTTTAGTTAATCTAACACTTAGATCTGCTCAACAATGTCAAATTTTGCACCTTGTGATTTTTATATATATATTTTTTTAAAGATCACCTATATAACACCCATAATTCACAGGGTCTTAGCTTGAAATTAAATACCTAATAAGTATGTGGTAAATTCTTTTGAACACATTGCTGTTTCAAGGATGACTGCATTTTACGTCTTGTCGTTTTCTTCAGTGAACATGGAGGATGGTGGTACATGGTCTCCACTACATTGGTGCTTCTTTAAGCCTTTGGTTATTACAGAAGTCCAATGGCTTAATGTAAATCCTTTGTACTGTTTATTGCTGGAGTTTTTCTCTGCTTTCTTTTGTATACTTTCTTTTATTTCTGTTCCCAAGGGCTCTGTGTACCTTTTTATTCAGTGCCATCCTTTAGTTTATGTGGAGCATTTCCTTATATGTATTATGTAGAAGTAGTTTCCACATCACTTTCATCTGACTAGGATAGGCCATATTAAAGACTCCCAGAATTCATTCATGCATTGCTAACTCTTGTATCTGTCTCCTTGAAACAGAGTTTTAATTGAACTAAGCCATTTTAATTCTTCTTACTAGAAAGGGTAAATGAATGGAGGTTTTGATTCTGATTGATTTTAAAACTACTTATCTACTGTGGTGGGTCCATTTGTCTCTTGTGACATATCTTTTCTTGTTGAATTCATTTGACAAATTTACAAGGACTTATGAACTGATGTATATTACGTGTATTTCTTCTAATTTAACCATCGTACTTGATGTCTGTTGCATTTGCTTGCTTATTTTCTCTGTCCCATGCCTATGTTTACTATGAAATATGCGCGATGAAAAATCTGTGATCTTTATTACTACTTTTAATGTTGATTGGAATATTTGTTTCACATATCATTTGGACATCATATCCTTCAACATAGGGTTTGTGCTTATATTGTGACTTATGCATTCCAAATTTCATAAGACTTTTGCTGGCTTTGTAACTTACAGAATGATTTAAGAAAAATATTCTTTTCATTTATCCATTTGATATTAAACATGCATTAAATTGAGTTCTAGTTTTTCTGTCAGTTAAATGACAATTCTGGTGCAAAAACAGCTTCACATCCTAGAACAACTACAGGGTAAGTCTTGGATATGTCCCCGACTACAGATATTTTTAATATTTAATTTTTGGAAACGCATGAAATTATACATTTACATCATACATTTACCAAACACTGTCACAATGAATTTCATGCGTACATTTACATAGCTAGATTCTTCTTTATAGAAGCAGCTTGTTGATTTGGGAATTTATCTGAATTGCTGCACAGGTGCGTCCAAGAGAAAGAGTCAGAATCAACAGAGCACATCCGAAGGCACTCGGCTCGCGTATGAGAAATTTCACAGCACGCTTGGAAGCCCACGGATCTGTTAAGAATGTTTGCGAGTTTTCAAAAATAAAATATTACATATATTGTTAAAAATATTAGGGGGTATCTCTAGTCGGGGACATCTCCAGGATGATGGGGAACTACAGTGAAACCCACTTATATCGAACCCGCACATAACGAATTCCCGCCTATATCGAACATTTTTTCCAGTCCCTTCGATTTTCCTATGCCGGTAATGCTCCCGCTCATATTGAATTCCCGCTTATATCGAACTTCGGCCTGGTCCCCCTCAAGTACGATATAAGTGGGTTTCACTGAACATACCTATTAGGAGTGCTCATACTGTGAAGTACCATTAACAGGAGTATCAGAACATCACATTTTTCAGGCTTCATGCTTGTTTCTGCATTGTTTATTAATGTACTGTGTAGATAATTTTATTCTTTAAGATTGATGTGGGATTGAAACGAAAAGACGGTAACAACTTAGATTGCTCCTGTTAAGTATTAGAAAGCCACAATGAGTGGTTGTTGTATACACATTTGCTACTGCTGTGTGTGCTTTTTTTATCCTTCAGTTCAATTTGTTCGAAAGGTGTTGTTGTATCCTCGCTTTTGATGCCTTTTTCTTCTGTTTTGGCTTTTTCAGTATCGTAGTACCTTCTATGCTGTGTGCTTGTGGTTTTAGATGTTTTAATTTGGCAATTGAACTGTACCAACTAATAGACTCATTTATTCTACTCGCTACTTCCTGTGAAGTTTCATGAAATTATATTATTGACTGTAACTAGTTGTGGTCATTGTCACAATACTTATGTTAAATGCTAAGAGTTGAAATATAATATTTCATGATTTCAACCTTTGTTGTTGGAATTTATTTTATTATCAGATATGTCTTTACTGCTGTCCCCATCATTGTCTCTGTTCAACGTAATTCTGCATTTTATCAGGCGTTGTTTTGGTACTCTGGTTGTAGCTTTTTAATCGATTATTCCTCTCTGAATAATGTGATGGTTGCTAGCTGTGCATGTGAAGTTGTGAAATGTATCATTGTGATTCTGCATGTCAAACTTCCATCATGTACCTTGCATTTCTTTGCTACTGCATGTCAGAATGATAACCATATATCAAGTTGTCTTTTTTTAGAAAACATTCACTCTGCATGGATATGGTATTGCTTTCTGTCCTAATTTCTTTAAGGTGTGAGAACAGGAACACCTAAAAGACAAATTTTGCTTGCAGTTAATGTTTGTGCCTTTATTTAAGCTTTCTTTTTTCTTCAATAATATTTGCATGTTCTGTTATACATGGAACAACTTTCTTCAGAATTTATTATTTCACCCTTAACTTACATTTGTACAGCTGTTGATCTTCAGACACAAGCACCGCAGCAAAGTGAGCAACAGGATTCTGAGAGTGGCTGCATGTGCTGAAAGTTGTGATTTAGGCGAATACCGGACTTTCTCTGACGCACATATTCTGATGACTGGTGTGAACATCTCATCACTGGATTCTTGATGAAATTATTTTCGTTCTCTTTGTTACCAAGTTCCTTGAACAAGTTTGTTACCAAATCCAGTGCTTGCCAATTACATTGCAGAACACCCAAAAATAACATTTGTTTTGACATTTATTTCTGTGACACTAGTTGTTATGAAGTACAAGGTCTTCTGTACCAATTCTTCTGTATGGTTTTTGTCACTCACTAGTCAGCTGTCAGAAAATTGAAGCCAAATGTTATGTGAAGAATATGGAACTTTTAGGAACTGTGATTGGATGATTTTTACCTTTTTGTATTCTAATGCATATAAAATACGTTCTCCTTTGTTATTTATTAATGTATGCCCTGTAAAATTTATGATATTTCTCCATATTTCCGTGTCATGTCAGCAGTAATATTTAAATTATACAATTTGTATCTGATTACTGCCCAAGCAGTTATCCTATAGCAATCCTAATAGCTAATTGTCGATGCTGGACCAATTTTTTTCTTTCTTACACTTCCTTTTGTTACCATAAGGTATATTGTGGGTTTCAGAGCCATTGCCTCTGCCTTAGACGCTATTAGTCCTTTCCATTTTTGAGCGTTTATTTTTTATCAAAAATCTTGGACTTTATCATGCTCTGTAACATGTTCTTACTGCACAATTCTTACGAGTGTTTTGATCAAATGAAGTTAGAGAATACTATACATGTGCAGATCAAGGGAATATTCAACACTAAGACATTTCAGACTTTTGGCATTAATCATGTTTAAGAGCAGTTATCAAACTTGTAATAGAAGTTGAGTTATTTGAAGAGGGGATGTGTAAAGGAATCTAAGTGGAGAAAGTGTCATGCTCAAACCGCTTATGGACCCTTTCTGCTTATGTGTATAAGATGGATGTCTTGTTGTTTCATTATAAGGGTTCAATAATTGTTTTATATTGAGGTTTTCACCAAAGCTTTGATGGCTTTGTTGATTTGTTTAATCTCTCCTTGCCTATTTATATATATTTAAGGTTTGTGGCATGACTGGCTACTGAGCTCGCTTTTAGTGTCTAAGATATGGGATTGATATTAAGAATCAGGCTTTTGAAATAGCAGTGAGTGATGGGTCAGTCAATTTAGTGGGGTTCACAATGTGGAAAAGAGGGTAATTACTTAATCCTATTTATAAAATAGTCTCAGAGTTCTTTGTAAAGAAAATTTTAAAAAGCAAGATAATGGGATTAAGACTGTCAAGTACGTCATTTTTAAACAAACAGGTCCTTTATTGCCTGTAATTACATTTTATACTATACGAGTGTATGCTGTCTCTTGTGCTTTATGTGTCTACTTATAATGCTACTTAGACTCATGCAATACAAATTCTGAATGTTGTTTGAAATTACACATGGATACTGCTCGTACAATAAATGTAAAAAGTTTGTTGTTGTGAATATAGTGCTTTATCAGATATGGTTGTAACTGAATTTAGTTGTTTGCCCTCTACAATGACCACATTGAATCATTGAGACAAGTGAAGATGACTTTGAGTCGGGGGTTTCACAAACAGTCTTCATGATAACACTCTGATTTTCTATATTTTATTTCACAACAAAACATAATAAAATGAGATGACTAGACAAGTCGGTTTCAGTGCTGATATTTTCCGTGGCGAGGAAGTGCGAAGCTAAAGATGCCGCAGGCTGAGAAATCATATCGATAGAACATGGCGGCATTAGTGCCAACACAATCTTTGTGTCACCCGAAGACAATCAGTATAAAACCCCAAGCCCCTCGCATATCTCTATCCGCAGTGTAAGTTACTAACCCGGGAAATTTATAGGCGGGATTACACACACGCGCACACGCGTGGCCAAGCAGCCGGGGTTACTAGTACTCACCGATGAGCACGCCGCCCAGGGCGTAGAACGTGGCGGGGCAGACCGTCTCGAGCAGGGAGCCGAACATGATGTTGCCAACGATGGAGCCGAGGCGGCCAAACATGAGGGACAGCGACACCGCCATCGCTCTGGAGGTGCAAGCGAGACGAGATGAGATGACAACAAAATGCAGAGCGCTACTACCGGGGACAATTTTTAAGGAGATTTTATTTTTAATACCGCAGGTGGGTGGGGAACATCTCGACGGCCACACTCGAGAAGAGAGAGATGCACATCTCGGTGATGGCGCACACGATGCACGCCAGGATTAGGAAGCCCAGCGACGAGTCCACGAACTCCAGGCCCAGGCCGCACGCCCCGGTCAGGAACAGGGATGCAACTGCAAGCGGGGATGGGGGTTGTGGTAGAGGGTGGGGTAGTTGGCTCAGCGCAACAGCCTTCCAAGTTTCCACTCGACTCACTGAGTAACGTCCTCTTGCCGAGCGGTCCCACCAGGAAGACGCTCACTACGGGGGCGATGATGCCGGCCACCCCGACGTAGAGGTTGTTGACGAACACGTCCGTCTCCACGACGGCCACGCATCCCGTGCCAGAGGACGCCCCTGATGACGTGTTGCCTTGAAGCGCCTCGATGGAGCCGCACACACTGGCGCTCTTGCCCTGGTTCTTGGACTCGAACAAGGCCATGCGGTTGAAGAGCTCCGGCAGCCAGGTCGGCAACCCGTTCGCCCTAAATAGACAAAATTCTCAAAAATAAAATCTTCAATACACGCAGTGCACAAAGATATATTTCTGCTGACCCTGCGATGATGCCAAACATGATGAAGAGAGCCAGGAACGTAGCCAGCAGGTACTCCGGGGTGAAGAGGGGCGCTGTCTGGTCCCACACGGACCGGAAGATGTCGGCGGCCGAGGACTTGACCGGGGGCGCGACGCCGACTCCCCTCGAGCCGCCGTTGTGGGACGAGGCGGCCAGAGAGGCCACCTGCGAGAGGGCGGGGGCGGGGATGTAACGCGGGATACCAACGGCGCCTTCTGGGTAGGCAACCAAGACTTCAGCGCGCGCGCGTGTCGTGCGGGCTGGCCTATCCTGGCACTCGCAGGCGCTCTGCTCTGCTCTACCTTACCGGGTAGTCCTCGGGCGGGCGGCCCGTGTTGGTGCTGTACACGCGGCGCAGTACCTGCAGCGCCTCCTCGGACCGGCCCTGGCTCAGCAGGTACTTGGGGCTCTCGGGCAGCAGGCAGGCGCCCAGGGCCGTGAGCAGCGACGGCACGGCGCACAGCACCACGTACAGGCGCCAAGAGTGCGCCGACACCCAGGGCAGCGGCACCGACCACGTCATGGGCAGCACCCACCAGCCGACCCCCGGCAGGAAGATGAGCCCCACGGCGGGGAACACGGCGGCCCACACAAACGCCTTGGCGCGGCTGGACGGGCCGTGGAACTCGCCCAGGTAGGCGTAGCCCACGGCCTGCGGGGCCGTCACGCTGCGGGTGGGCAGAGGCAGCACAAACCACGGTCAGCTCTGACCCTCCCCGACCCCTGCACTTCTCTTCACCCCCCACCGCACACTCACAAGAAGCCGGCCAGGAAGCGCAGCACCAGGAACATCCAGTACGACGGCACCAGGGCGGCCACCACGGCGATGGCCACGTCCACGAACAGCGTCAGGCGGATCACGCTGCGCCGCCCGGTCGTGTCCGCCAGGAACCCCCAGAGGTGCGAGCCGAACAGCATGCCGATGAACGCCATGGAGCCCAGCAGCCCCTTGTTGGCGTCCGTCATCTCCAGGTCGCACTCGGCGGCGGGCAGCAGGTAGCCGACGCCCAGCAGCTCGCAGATGGTGGCCGTGATGCAGCCGCCGCACACCAGCAGCAGGAACAGGTGGAACTTGCCATGGCCTGTCCGGGCAGGGGATGGGATGGGGCTCAGTCGAGTGAAGAGTCATTGGAAAACCAATGATTTTTAAACAAAACATCATGTGGTATTTTATGCTCTAAATACTTTTATTGTTAATGTTGTTAAATATTTATAGATTTGATAAAGGACGTTTTCGAAAAAGGAAAAAGAGGGCCTCAGTGGGCTCTAGGAGGATACCCCGAGGGCCTCCGAGTCTCACCGGCCAGGGCGATGGCCTCCTCGTAGGGAACGTCGTTTTGTCGACCCTTGGGTGGACCGGCATCTGGAAAACCAACAGAGAACTGTCAGCAAACGGAGCATACTCATGGCAAGGACAGGCGCACAATGTAAGCCGGAATAGCGAAGCCGGCTGACGATTCACCTCGCTCCAGCTCAGAATGGTCTTGAAAAAGAGCGTGGGAAGAGATAAGACGACAGTAAATTGATTTTTATGGTCGCCGAATGAATTAGAATTTGTATGAGAACGGTGATGCTCGGTGACGTGCAGCTGACGTCGTCACTCGGCGGCAAGCCGAACTGACCAGCATCGCATGTGAGAGCGCATGCACACCTGTTGAGCCCATCAGGAATCGGTGTGCACAAAATAAGTTAAATGAACGACACACAATATTATTGTTGTTAAATCACCAAAAAATGGCCAACGAGAGGGTTTAAAAGCCGATACCAGTTCTATAAAAAAATAATTTCTTGTTGATTTTTTTTTATTGATGTACTTGGGTGCATTGGAGAAGAAGCGCTGACGGGTAATCCCCCCCCCCCCTCTAGTGCCTCCGGAGTCAGTTGCAAATTTATTATACTGTAGAAGCGACACACAAACCAGGAATCGCGGAATCGTGACCGGTCAGGAGGGCACTGAGTACGTGTGTATGTGTGTGTGTGTGTGTGTGTGTATGTGTGTGTGTGTGTGTGTGTGTGTGTGTGTATGTGTGTGTGTGTATATATATATATATATTTGTGTGTGTGTGTGTGCGTGTGCGTGTGTGTGTGTGTGTCAATACGGTCGTTATCACGTAAGTGGGCCTGCCTAGGCCCAGCTAAGGCAGTTTGGCCTTCCCTCTTCACCGTTTATTACTGTCCGGCCCGGCCCCCGGCCCGGTCCCCGTTCGAGTGCCTCAGGTGTCAAGCATAGTAATTTCATATAGTGCCGGTGCGTGCACGTGCACCGAGCACCCGTCACACTGCACTGCGCTCCCTGTCGTAAGACCACGTCTCCAGAATCATTGTGTGTTATTGTTATTGGTTCCAAAAATCGCTTTCAAAAGTACTTAGCTTTTGCTTTGCATACCTATGAGTAGTGAGCGTTCACAAACCACGTGTGACAGCTTTCCCGGATTGCTTGGAAGATGAAAAAGCTGGAAATGTGAGTGCGCATGTGCACTTGCGGGGAATGGAACAAAACCCGAGGCAAATGATGCAGGTTGCGACAGGACAGGCACACTGTCGAGAAGTGAAGACATCGCCGGGGGGATAATCCCCAGGGGACGATAAGGGGGAGCTTTGCGTTCTGCTCGGCAAACGGCGCGATGCCGTTCGGGGCCCTGCCGGCCCTGCCGGCCCTGCCCTCGGGGCCCCGGGCGGCACGCGGGTGCTAAGTACACACAGAAATAGCGCACCGGTGCCGGCAGGCTGGGCTGCTGCATGCGCACAGAGACAAAATCAAATGGCTGTTAACAAGCGATGCTGCTAAATTTTTTTAAAGTGTTTTTTTTTTTTTTTTTTTTTTTTTTTTGCTGGCTTTCCGTGCACTGGAAGAAAATAAGGTAGGGGCGGCGTGTTAGATACCAAAACATGTTACAGTTTCGGCTGTTGTATTAGCAGCCCTTCCGTCAGAGTTTCTCACCTTCCTCTGGGACAGCCGCCGCCGTCATCTCCAGCGCGAAGACACGACCGTCACCGCCGGCCGGCACCACCATGCCTCGGCAGCAGAAGTAGAAGCACTAGCAGAGGCTCGCGGCGGTAGCTGGCAACAACACAGAGAGAACTGAATCAACTGAATGAGCTTGAGCTGTGCTTCGACGGGGCGGAGACGGAAAGCCACGGCCTGGCCCGGTTTGGCCTCGCCTCGGCTCGCCTGCCTCACCTCAGCGGCCCGCACACTTCGAGTCGCGTGCGATGAGTTAGATGAGTCCGGTATCGTTTGGCGTTTGGTCTGTGCCTGTAGCCCCAAGCCAGACACCGGCCGGCCCGCCTCACGGCAGCCCACGGCGAGTCAGACCAGACCAGGTTGGGTCGGTCGGCAGGTGGGCAGTCAAAGCAGACAACTGCATCCGTCGTGGATCGTGGCGCTTGCGGGGGTAACAGACGACACACACATGCGCGCGCGCGCCACTCGTCCCACCGCAAAAATATTTAAAAATAAATAAAAAAATAAATAAGAGACTACGATGGAAATAAAGGTTTTAACTGACCGCGTACTTTGCTCTCTGTTCCCACTCAGACCACCCTGGACGAGCAGACGAGACCCGACTGGCTCGGTGGCGGAGCGGAGCTGTCCGTCGTTCGTATTTCCCGCCACAAGTGTATCACGCGACGCAGACGCCTGTGAAGTAGGCAGCACATCCAGCACCAGTGTTTAACGGGCGAGCGAACCCCTAAGTGCGGTTACAATTACGTCAACGAAAGCGCAAAGGATTCATAATTGGATTTCCCCTCGCTCCCTAGCTTTTGCTGCGCTGCCCTACACACACGTGTTGTACATTTCATTTCGCATTTCACATCTTAGAATGGCCGGCAAGCTCAAACAAATCATGTATAAATTCATCCGCCAGTCACTGCAGCGCAGGATTTCTCATGTATAGCTTTGCTAGCCTCGCAGTAGTCTCCTCACGAAAGTTCCCACAACAATTCTGCATATGCTTCCAAATGACAAACGAATCCCGCAGAAACGAAAGGGGAAAGGAGTGGAGTGGAAAAGAGGTTAATATTTAGATTCCGCTGCCGATTCCCGGCGCTTGTTTTGGTTTAATCTGTACGTTCTAATTAAATTACTTCTGGCAGGATTAGTAGCAGTGTTGGGTTCATTATTTGTGGTGTTGCAGTCAAGCGAGGATTTTACTTTCAGCGTCACAGCGGCCTACTAGTGTTGTAGAGAGCCTTTATTAATTTATTGTTAATTTTTTTATTCTGCTGCTTTGAATTATTTCAAAAATGTTTAAATTTATTTTTTTCTCTCTTTTTTTACTGATGTCCGTATAAAATAGCATTTGGTAAATCTAGAGCAGAAAAGTAGTCCTGATTATCAGGTTAATGCTTTCAGATAAACAAAGTTTTTAAATCTGTTCAAGACAACAGTTATGGTGCCAATACATCTATTGTCCTTTTTTAATAAGAAATTGTCTCTTACGTGCTTACAGGCACACCTTATATCCATCCAATATGTTGGCAACAAGTCGATCTCGCCGCAGCAATGCAGGCGCTCAAATGGCCAAACTTTTGGAAGATCTTCATGAAGACGACTTTTACAAATCAACTTATGGTGGTTTTGAAGAATCTGAAGATGACAATGATTTCCAGTATGTTCACATTTAAATATTTGTCCATTTGTGATATATTGGATAATATATTGTAAACCTTAAACCTCTAATGCTCATAACTTTCCTTTTTCTAAGGTCAGGGGATGAGAAAGAAGTTGAAGATGATGTTGATTCTGACTTCAGTATTGAGGAGAAGGATGAACCCGTTTCAGATCATGAAGACGATGCTCCAAAAAGACAGAGAAAAGCTGTAAATACTAAAGCTTACAAGGTGCGTTTTGTGATTTGGTTTTGTCAGCAATACTTGATATGCATCTGGTTTTGTCTCTATTTATTAATTTCATTCTGTAGGAGCCAAAACAAGCACCGTCAGCAGGAGAAGCTGTAGAGAAAGAGAAAAAACCCAAGCCTACTAAGCGACTAAAAGTGAAAATGACAGCTGATATGTATGGTAAGATTGTTGTCATGTATTCCTATCAATATTCTGACAACAGGACTTGAATTTGCTCCTAAACTTTTTTCACTTTTCTATTTTTTAGAGAGAAAGTCAATTCGGAAGTCGACTGTTAAGAAGTCAGAGGAAACTCAACTAAGGGTTAAAAAGAGGAAAGAGGAAGGGCCTAGGAAACATCGGCGTAACAGAGATTACTTTTATGAACCTACTCAAGAGGAAAAGCTGGCAGAAGCAAGGCTTACAGAGGAAGAAAATCTGAAATCTCTGGGTATGTAACACATATAAGTCCAAATTTGTAAAATGAGATTTGGGTTCTCATCTTTACCCATTTGTTTTCTTTTATATTGCAGAAAAGTACCAAAAGATGGAGCTGGAAAAAAAGAAAACCCGTGGCAACAAGAAAGGCATTATTGGACCAACTATCAGATACCATTCAGTAGCAATGCCATTCATTGAGGAAATGCCTAGTGTTGAAAATGGATCTTCTGGTGAAGAAAAAATTAACGTTGAAGACAATGGCGATGAGTAAGCAGATTTTAACAAATAATCCTCTATTTATTGTCTGTTGTAGAAAATGTGCATTGGTACATGATTGCATTTTTCCTTTCAGTGTTATAGTGCCACAAAGTACCGCAGATGCCCAAACTTCTAAGGAAGAAGCGGACATTAAAGATGTTAGTAACCCAGAAGAGTTGGCCCATCTGAAGTCATATCCACGCTGTGAACGAACATTTATCACTTTCAGTGATGAAAGCACTTTCAGACGAGCATATCGTTTGAGGAAACGGAGACCCCCTCCTCGTAGTTATTGCTTCATCACAAGGTATTCTAATCTTCAATGTTATTTTCATTTCGTGTAATTTGAATGGACCCTAACGTGATTCAATTTTTTCTTAAAGGCAAAGAGCAAAGTACAAGGATCCAGCCACTCAAGCACCATTTTGTAATGCATCTACATTCCGTGCATTGCGAGATGTTCTTGCACTTCACTTGGAGCAGAGGCCCAACAATGATTCTGATACAATCCAGTGGTTAGAATATAAGCGGAAGGAGAGAGAAGCACGACAAGCAGCAGCAGCACAGATTGCTTGCAGAGTCCGTCTTACTCCCAATATGCAACATGTCCTTCAGGCAGTCCAAGCCCAAGGCCATAACCAGGCTGCAGCGTCCTCTGCTTAGAAATTTAGTTTTTGATCCTTTTTAACCATGTATTTTACAAGTATAGCATTAGTAAGTTAATTTTATCTCTCCTGAAAACTGTGATATTTATAGACTCTGAATCTTCAATGAATTTTTAGCATCTGCACTGCAGTTGACAAATTTTTTTTGACTTGCTCAACTGCCAGTGCTGGACATTGCTCCTTACATATAAAAGCTTTCTTGTTTGATAGCTTAAATGTGTTTAATGCTACACATATTGTGTGCTTTGGCAATAATTAACTGTAATTATTGAAAAGGTTAAATTTGATAAAAGTGAGAATGCAAGTGTTTTTTCTCTTTTTTTTTCTTTTTTTCCCCTATTTGGGTTAATCTTTGCATTGACAGAAGATTGTCAAAACAAATTTCTGACTGATGTGGTAGTTATAAATTGTACTTGATGTGCAGTGGTGTAACAATAATTAAATAACCATACCTCACTCTCATTGCTTCTTTTTTTACCCTCCAAACCCACCATTCCACCTTACTGACACGATGCAAAAGGGCCATAGTGATCACGTCCACGATATTGCTCCAAGGGCAGTAACATAATTTGGCCAGTCCGAGCACGGGTAGCGCCTACTGTGTAGGCTACTACGACTACTGAATGCACGCGTGTGGTGCGGGCTAGCCTACCCTTGCCGGCGCTCGGCGACGCTGCTTGCGGCATTAAGTCTGGGGGAGGTCGGGCGCAATTTATAGGCGACGACCCCAACACATCGTGGTGAGCGATTCCTCTCAGCGCTGACCTGACCACACATTTCGAAAACGGCAACACCGTTGTACAAGGTTGGGGTGGGATAGGACTTCGGGGGTAGCGCCGCTAACACGGCCTGTCATTCCCTGCGGAGGGGGGGGGGGCGGTGGGTGAGCCCGGGTAGCCCCCTCATGGACCACAGTGGGGCACAGCCGGGCGCAGCACAGCGCAGACTCCCTCCGTATCAGTTTCGATCGGCTGCGCCCGCCCCTCCCTCGGGGTCCGCGGGGGGGGGGGGGGGAGCAGGGCTTGGCGAGGCTCGGCGCCTCCTGGCTACGGCTGCGCGCTGCGCCGAGCCTGTGGTGTGGGCCGGGCACGGGCGGGCCGGGCCGAGCCGAGTCCCAGTGACAGTAGCCCAGCCCAGCCCAGCTAGGCCAGGCGGAGGCCAACCCCGCCCCGGCCACCCCACTGCCCACTGCCACGGCCCCAGTGCACAGTGCTACGCCACGCGGGGAGGGCCGGGCTGCCAACCGAGCCGAGCCGAGCCGAGCCGGAGCCAGGGGGGGCACCAGGCGCCGATCAGCGAGTCGGACCGAGCCGAGCCGTTCGCGTTGCGGAGTGTCCGCGAGTGTACGTGTGTGTGCGTGTGTGAGTGAGTGAGTGCCGAGGTGGTGTTGGGTGTTTCCGGCCGAGGCAAGACGCGATCATGGTGAGTCAAGCCCTTACTCAGCGGCGGTCCTGTCCTGTGAGGAGTGCACTGGCGTGTCCGTGCGTGTGCCTCGGATGCTGCGCGGGGGCCGCGGGGGGCCGGAGGGGTGCCCCTCCCCGCCCCGCCCCGCCCCGCACGGAGGCCGCTGTCTGCGTGCACTCTCGCCCGCGTCCGTCCCGGGTACCTGAAAGTCAGCGGGAGGTCCGGGCGCGGGCCGCCCCCCGAACGGCGGCGCACGGAGAGGTTATGTTGCACACAGCATCCCCCGACCCACCCCCGACACGACGGGGGTTGGGTGGGGTGGGGTATAAACACACGGCAGGGCAACCCCTCGCATGCCACCGTGTGACAACGTCCCTCTCATGAGCCTGCCGCTAGACACTCGTCACGTGAAAGCTGGGTCCGAGCGGAGAACTTCCCCCGGCTTTCCCGCACCCCTGTCACCGACGGCCACCGAACAGCGGTGCGTCTTCACGGCGCTGACCACCCGATTCGCTCCGGTGGGGACCTCAATTCCCCCAAGGGACCATCCGCTGAGCACGCCCACGTCCATGACAGTGTCGCTGGCACGAACCCGCCATTTCGGCAAGTCAGGGGGACACCGCCTGGAGGGTAGGCGACTGCCCGACGCAGCACGCACGCGTGTCGTGCGGGCTGGCCTACCCCGCCACTTGCAGGCGCTCGGCATCACCATCACCAGACCAAGGAGGAAACTGGGACGCACTTTAATGGACGACACGCCTTCATTGGGAGCACCTCGCTGTTGTCGATACCCACCGCGCCGCGACCCACGTGGTTATAAGCCTGGTGCGCGGGGTACATCCGGGATAGCGGGTGCTCTTTTTTTATTATTAATAATGGGAGTACTTTTCTAGCCTCGCACCCTCTACTGGGTCAGTGCAGGCCGAAAAATCACGCCTGCCAGTGCCGAAAGACTCGGATTGGGACAAGGAAATGTACGAGGGGGGGGGGGGAGCGGGGCGAGGACCACTTTAAATTCGGATTGAAAACGTAATGTAATGCTGACTGCGAATGACTGACTTGGGGATGCCGGCGAACGGGTCGAACAACTTTTCAAACATTCCGGCAAATCCCTCCCTTCCCTCTCTGTCGCCAGACTCATCAGTCCGACCCAGGGCGCCGGGGGGTGACTATGGCAGGCTATGGCAGGCTATGGCAGCCTGCGACAGCCTATGGCAGCCTATGACAGCCTATGGCAGCCTATGGCAGCCTATGGCAGCCTATGGCAGCCTATGGCAGCCTATGGCAGCCTATGGCGGCCCATGGCGCGGCGGCAGTAACAAATTAGTGCGGCTAATGCCGGGCCAGTCTTTGCCCCCGCTTTGCTCGCTGACGAATGCTCCGCTTTTCTGCGAATGTCGCACCATATAGCAAACTGGGCGGGAAAAGGAGGAGGAGGACAAAAAGGAAGTCCGAAGAACAAAACGGAGCGGGGAAGGGATGGGAAGGGACAGCGGACGGGGTGTCGCCCCGCTGTGGCGCGCAGAGTGCGGCGGTATCTTTTCTCTCCCTTTTCCATCTCTCCTTCTCTCTCTCGCCGCCTCCCGCCTCCACTCGGGGCCCGCGGCTCTGTGGGCGATGGCAGACGACATTTACTCACTCGGGCGGACATTCGGATGGCACACCTGCACACGGCAGGCCATGAGCAGCTGCGGCAGCTGCCAGCCCGGGCGGGGCGGCGGGACTCCTGGGGAGGGTCAGACAGGCAGGCAGGCAGGCATAGCCGCGTGAGCGAGTTGAAGACTGTAAAGGGAACGGTGGTGGTGCATTGCGCCGCTTTTCGACGTGGCGGAATAACAGAAAAGCTAAACTACCCAGCAGCTGAGCTGCTACCGCTGCCACCCTCACTGCCACCTCAGCCGTCGGACCTCGGGCGGCTGCAAGTTCCGGTGACAACTGACGCACAAGTCAGGTATTTCTCTTTCACCCAGTTTGCCGGTCCCGTCTCGTCGCGTCTCGTCCCGTCTCCCCAGGTTTACCCTACCCCGGTCCGACAGCCGCAGCCCCACCCCTTCCCCTCCGGTTCCCAACTGCCTCAGCCGCTGCTGCCGCTGCTGCCGCTGCTGCATCCCCAGGAGAGCCTCGGTAACGAGTCGGGGTGAGGTACCAGCTGCCCCACCTCCCTCAGGTACCCGGGGGAGTCTCTGAGAGGTAAGTACAGCGCTATACATCCTCTTCGGCAAAGTACACTCACGGAGCCACAGTGGTGAGGTGGGCGCTTTGGCCTCAAATTCTATGGAGAGAAACTACAGCCCGCGCGGCGGCAGAGAAGAAAACAAATGTTGCCAAAGTGGTGCAGTGAAAGTGAACTGCTGGCGCTGTACTTGTCGAGTTTGCAGAGGGTCTACACTGCCCCCCCCCCCCCCCCCCGAACCTCCCATTACCTTGCAGCTCTTCGCCCCGTTTTTTTACCCCCACCTACATTTCCTATCTCCCCATCCTCGCGCTGCGTCTCTCTGCGGCAAACACAATTTTTCGCCGATTTCGCTCTCCGAGGGCGTCGGGCTCCTGGTTGGGCCCGACGTTGATGCGAAAGGGAGGGAGAGATAGAGGGGTGGAAAGGGGAGGGGAGGGGGGCTAAAAAATGATAGCAGCCAATGCCGGCTGGCACCGCCGGGCCACTGCGAAGGTCAGCGGCGCGCAGCCCTCTAGATTACTATCATTTCCTTTGCGGAAGGATCGACGGGGCTGATGGGGCCGTGCTCCTGCTCCTCTCCAAGGCAGCGCTGCTGTCAGCCTGTGAGGTAGGCAGCGGCAGCAGCAGCAGCAGCAGCAGCAGCAGCAGCAGCAGCAGCAGCAGCAGCAGCAGCAGCAGCAGCAGCAGCAGCAGCAGCAGCAGCAGCAGCAGCAGCAGCAGCCAGCGCTGCACTTCGGCCGGACCGCCTACCCTGCGCGGCGCTTGGAGGAGCACGGAGAAAAAAGGATTATAGTGTTCGCAACTAATTTTTCAGTTAATTTCCAGACAAGCAGTTAAGTTTAGTTATCTGAAAATTGAAATCTCGTTGGGGCAACTATTTTTTAGTAGTACCAACGAAACGTTAGTTGCTCCAGCGAAGAGCAGAAGGAAAAAAAAAAGTTTAGTGCCCGCAACGCACATCTTCGCTGGCGCAACTATCAACCAAATTTTAGTTCGCAGGACCAAAATTAACTGCTTGTCTGAAAATCAAGTACAATTAAGGTTGCGACCACTAATCTTTTTTTTTTTCCGTGGAGGAGCCTGTGAGGCAGGTAGGGAAGGGAATAAGAGACGGCATCCACAGTGTCGAGAGGCATTGGGCTGGGGGAGGGGGAGCTAATCCCGCCTCTCAGCGTTTTGACAGCAGCTTTCCCCCCGACATAATCAATAGGCACGGTGGAGAGAGACCACCCCACCACCTGCGTCTACGACAGTTTATCATCCCACCTGCGAGGTACAAATGGGGAAAAAAGGCGCACAGATACATTTTATTTCCACTATGTAACGTGTCATGTGCGGTCACGTGCCCCTTTTCCAACTACTACTGCAGGGGTTTAGTGGTCCGAAATGTCAATAGTCCACTTTGTGTTGATACGGCTTTGAATTGGTCTCCTTCCTCCCCTCCCTCCCTCCCATTCGCCCGGGCTGCGGTATGGCCCGTGGCCCGCGTTCCTTCCGTGCATCGCTTTAGGCAGGGGCGGCCCTGGGCGGCCCAACCCCGTCCTACTGCTGCCGGCCATCATCTTTACGAGCAAATATTTACGGTATGCTAAACGAGATCCAATTACCGCGGGACGACGAGGAAAGGGGGGAGGGGGAGGGGAGGGGGGGGGGGGAGCTGGACCACAGCAGGCAGCCCCGCTCCGCGCTGAGGCCCTACGTCCCTCATGACGACACCACTCTATTAAGTGGGCGCTGATGGGTCGTGGACTGATGTGGCGCGCCCTGACGGACGGGGCGCGGGACGAAAACGCCACTACCGCTTTCTCTCTCTCTCTCTCTCTCTCTCTCTCTCTCTCTCTCTCTCTCTCTCTCTCTCTCTCTCTCTCTCTCTCTCTCTCTCTCTCTCTCTCTCTCTCTCTCTCTCTCTTTTCCGGGCGGGCGAAAAACTTGCAAGGAGAGTGCTTGCCATCAAGAGCAATGGCTGTGGCTGATGTGCTGCCTGGCCGGGCCGGGCCGGGCGGCAGTGACCGGGCCGGACCGGCCTCGCCCGAATGCCGGCCGAACCCACGTGCTTCCGGCGTCCCACTGCCCGAGTTACGGCAGTACGCTCCCGGTCCGCAGGCAGGAACCTCCCCCACAGAAACAAAACAAAATTTGCTCGTCATGATCCTGACAGGCACTTGGGCGTGCGAGTGAAGTCTTTCCCGACCAGGCCAGGCAGTCAGCAAAGCAGGGCGGGGCGGGTTAACACACCTGAAGCCTGGAGGGCTGCGGCGTGCGGCCGGGTCGTCCATTAAAATTAATCGCGAGTGAATCATGTGGCGTGTGAAGGGGGGGGGGGGGCCTTGTGTGAGAGTGAAAGAGGGAGGAGAGAGAGAGAGAGAGAGAGAGAGAGAGAGAGAGAGAGAGAGAGAGAGAGAGAGAGAGAGAGAGAGAGAGAGAGAGAGAGAGAGAGAGAGAGAGAGAGAGAGAGAGAGAGAGAGAGAGAGAGAGAGAGAGAGAGAGAGACAGACAGACAGACAGAGAGAGAGAGAGAGAGAGAGAGAGAGATGTATCGTATGCGTGCTGCTTTGTGCGGAATTGCAATTTACAAAAAATAATGGTACGTGTCCAGAACTGTACGGTTGAAGTTAATTGCACGTAGATTTGGAATGCATGCATGCTCAGTGCCCGCGACTCCGTGCTTCAAATTTATAATGTACAGAAAAGTTCACCAACATACATGGTATAGTGTGTGTGTGTGTGTGTGTGTGTGTGTGTGTGTGTGTGTGTGTGTACGTGTGTGATCGCGGATCAGAGCGGTCCGGGCACAGAGTTAAAAATTCAGCTCCGTTCCCGAGAGTAATTAGGTTACGACTATAGGCCGAAGGGCGGCAGAAAGGCAGCGGCAGAACGTGGGAGTTTCCCTCGGGGACACGCTAGTGGGACTTATTGCTTGGCTTTAGAGCGTGCCTTTGCGTTATGCCAAAGTTTGTTTTCGCGGGGCCGCTCCCTCCGCGGCGAACAGGGCCCCCGCGGCCCCGCGACCCCCGCAAGTTTGGCCCGCTTCTCTCCGCGGCCTCGTCCGACGCACCCGCTCCGTACCGTACCCAGAATATACGGCAGTGTTTCCGCACGCGTCGCTTCAGCCCGCTTCAGTTGACGTGCGTCAGTCCTGTGGAAATAAGTTCTGATACCCGAGGGGAGGCCCGAGGGCCAGCCAGGTAGCCGTGGTGGTGCGGGAACCTCGGGTGCCCGGGCCCGGCATGGCGTGCAAGGGTAGGGGTGGGGAGAAGGGGGAGGGGGCGCTGCGAGTACACACAGAATTTTAATGTTTCTGGCTTCAGATCTGGATGTCATGAGTGTGCATGAGGCTGTGTGACTCATGGCTGTGCCGGGGCCATGGAAAGTGCGGCGGCCTTGGGGGCGGGGCTAGGCGGGGCCCGGCAGAGCGGGGTCCATGGCGGAAGGAGGGCCGCGCGCCGCGCCCGCACAAAGTAGTATTCCATGAATTGGCGGGGAGGGGGGTGGGGTGGGAGGTTAGCCCCGCCGGCGGCAATATGAATATATTCATCTACACCGACGAGGAAGCGGAAGCGTGTGCGTGGAAGCGTGTGGGATGCGGGCCAAGGCACCAGGTACCCGGTGAGGTCCGAGGCGTGGCGGGGACCTGGGTACCTCCCGACGAGATGGTGCACAAGGCACCTGCGCTGCGAGAGCGTATTCCGCGGACCTCAGTGCTCACCGAGCAATCGCATGAGCAGCGCGGGACGGGGTGCGGAACGGGGCGGAGCGGGGCGGAGCGGGGCGGAGCGGGGCGGAGCGGGGCGGAGCGGGGAGCCGCGGCGGGCACGAAAGCCGTCGAACTGCGTGCCCTACATGCTGCACGGCCCGGCGCAGCCCCCGCTGTCCCCGCAGCCCCTGCAGCCCCAGCCGCCCCAGCCGCCCCCGCAGCCCCTGCAGCCCCCGCAGACCCCTGCAGCCCCCGCGTGTGCGCCCCCAGGGCTTCAAAAGGAAAGCCCCCCTCACCCCCTACCACCACCACCACGTACAGGCAGGCCGGCCACACAGCGGTCGAAGATTCTTCTTTGTTATCTTAGACCATTGTTGATCGTAACAATGGAGGCCTGGCCGTGCTGCTGCTGCAGGCGAGCGGCACGGCAACCATGGCAGCAGCCAGCACAGCACAGCACCCCCTGCCTCCCTCTGTCTGTCCGTCTGTCTGTCTGTCCGTCTGTCTCCTGGGGTAACCCGGGGCGAACAAAGTGCGTGTGCTCATGACTATTAAAACGCAATGCTCCGAGAGCCTTCTACTCCCGATAAGTACCCCTGAGATGGCCCGGCCGCGCCGGTCGCTGTGCGCCGCCGTACTGCCTTAAGCCGCCGCGGGACGGGAGCAGGCGGTCGCCAACAAGTTCACAACCTAACACAACAAACCCCGCCGCCGCCTAGACTAGCCCGTCCCGGTCACGGCCCCCGCTCCGCCTTCGCTCCGCCCCCGCTCTACCCCCCGCTCCGCCCCCGCCCCCAACTGAAACAACTACTGTGGATGCCCAGTATAAAGTGGGTCCTTGGTGGCGGCATGTATTAGGGACGTGGTTGTAAAGTTGGCCATATTGCCTGTGGTGTGGTGGCAGCAGCGGTGGCAGCAGCGGCAAGTGGCGGCACCCGCCTGCAGCTCCCAGTGTGTGAGAGAAGTATGCCCGCCTTGGGGCGGGGCGAGGCGCCGCAACGCGACGCGAGGTCTCTCTGTCGCACTCATTACAAAGCACGCACGATGCCGACAGAGATGGGGGCCATCTCGGGGTGGAGTGGGACTGCTGCGCAACTACACCAAGCAGTGGACCAGCTCTCTGCTCTCCTCACCCACTGACCCGACGGACTGTGGTGTTTCCTCGGTGGCGTGTCCGGTGGTCGTCAGGGCCGGAGCGCAGTACAAACGCTGACCGTGTAGAGGGCAGCAGCAGGAGCAGCAGTAGCTGCTGCAGCAGCAGCAGTAGCAGCAGCAGTAGGAGCACCAGCTGCTGCTGCAGCAGCAGCAGCAGCAAACAAAACGGACTGCTTAATCTGGTCCCGCTGCTTTTAAGATCCCCTTAAGGCAATACCCCAATCCCTCTGGGGAAGAGCAGTTCTTTATTTCTTTATCGCATTTCTTGCTTGTGTCCGCTTCATTCCGCGGTTCCCGGCCCGCGCTGTGCTGCTTCCTGCCAACCAGGGGCGGACTGGCCCGGGCGGGCGGGGTGTCTTTTCCCGTCCGGGCCGCAGCAGGCCCGGGAGGGCCGCGGACAATCCGGGACCGGGAGAGCCATCGTAGGCTGCGGACTGCCCGGGCCAGGCCCGCGAACGCTGTCAGCCCAGCCTGGCTTAAGTCCCGGGCCGTGGTGTAGTATCAGGGCCGAGAGATACAGATGGGGAGCGTCCATTAATTACGTCAGTTTTTTTGAGGGGGAAATTTTAGCCACCCCCCCTACGTAAGGGTCCGTAAGATCTAGCAAACCCCCCCCCCCCTATCTTACGCAAGATTTGCGAAATATTCATCCCCTTTTCGTAAAATTTCCGAGGGGGGAAGGGCAGTCTGAAAATTTTCCCGCTCGGGCCGTCAGGGTCCCAGTCCGCCCCTGCCAACCGACGGGCGCCGCCTGGATCGCAATGCAGCAGGCATGCACAAGAAACGGAATATAAAGTCCCCCCCCCCCTTTGCGATGGCCATGGCGGTATTGGCAGGTGAGGGGGTCAGCGGGGGTGCGGAGACAAACTGCCGCCGAGGCTGAGTGGTCGGATCTCAATTGCTTTTTAAGATTTTTTTTTTTTCACCGTTTTAAAATAACAGAGGGAAAAAGAGAGGGGGAGACGTCGTCTCCCGAGAGGGAAAAACTCCTCTGATTGATCCAGTGGCCAAGACAAACGGTTTCTCTTGCTCCGGCGGTGGCAAACAGCCCCGTACACTCAGAGCAGGACGGGGGCGGCCGGGTCGGCCGGGGGCCGGGACCGATTCCAAGGTTTGTCCCTGTAGGGAGCACTCACCAGAGCCGCTCTCGTCCTCCTTATGAAAAAAGTACCAAAAAGACCGGCACAAACGGGGAAAATTCACAGTTGCCCGTAGCGTCATAACTTTGAGCTCGTGTGCGTGTCTGAATAGGGGAGGAGGGGTAGGGGGTGGGGGTGGGGGTGGGGTGAGCGTCCACCCGGAGCGAGTTCATCAGGGAGAGCCAAGCAGTGTGTCAAGGGTGCCATCAAGGAGGGCCGCCGGTGGGTGCAAGCAAGGGGGTGGGGTTGGTCTGGGTGCAAGCGCGGGGGTGGCAGCGCGGGGGTGGAGTGTGGGGGTTGTAGCGAAGAGCTGCTGTGCTGATGTTGCAGTGTTGGGGGCAGCCATGCAGGCGCTGGGCGCTGGGGGTGGCCCCGGGGGAGGGGAAGGGGGGGGGGTGAGGCGTGCAACGGGATCAACTGCAAGACTCTCATGTAATTCCGCCGAGTTGCGCAAACGCCTTCCTTTCTTTGCAATGTGTGTGTGTGTGTGTGTGTGTGTGTGTGTGTGTGTGTGAGAGTGTTTGTCCATGTTTGGTGCAGGTTGCAAAGCCCGCGCCTGCAACAGGTCACAAAATGGTAGAGCTTTGGACATGGACTTCTTACTATTTGGTCTTGTTGGATTTCGTTCCTTACTCCCTTCCACTGCCTTCTGCGGCCGCGTGGAATTCCGTGGAGGGCAGGTCAGAGACCAGAGGGGCCCGGTGGAGATCGGAAGAGACCGGAGGAGATCGGAGGAGATCGGAGGATACCGGAGGAGATCGGAAGAGATCGGAGGAGATCGGAAGAGATCGGAGGAGATCGCAGGAGACCGGAGGAGACCAGAGGAGACCAGAGGAGACCGGAGGAGACCGGAGGCGATCGGAAGAGATCGCAGGAGATCGCAGGAGACCGGAGGAGACCGGAAGAGACCGGAGGAGACCGGAGGCGTTCGGAGGAGAGCCGCCCGTCGGAACAGTGTCCCTTTTCTTCCGCAGCGCCCGGATCGAATGACTCTGTCTCCAAGAGGGCCACGTGGGCAGTTCTGTCTGCCAGCAGCGCCCGGTGGAGCGAGCCGGGCCGAGGCCGGGGCCGAGCCGAGCCGAGCCGAGCGAGGGAGGGAGGGCGGGCAAGAGAGCTGCGCACAATCTTGACCAGCAGAGCGCGCGGCCAGAGTTGGCCGTTCTCGCCCTAATGGCCGTTTCGGTGACGTGGCGGGGAGCGGCGGGGCGGCGCGGGGCGGCCGGAGGGAACAGGACCCTCATCGCCGGCCCCGGCCCCGCACGGCCCGCGGCCATGACAGGCCGCCAGGCCTCGGCCTCGGGCACCTCGACCAGGCCGTGACGGCGAGCCGGCCCTTGGCAAGCGAACAGCACAGCACAGCCAGTGCAGGCAGTGCAGATTAGCCGGCGGCCAGCTCCCGGTCCGCGTTACGACTACAAATGAGGCTGCGCCCTCCGCTCCCCCTCCCTCCCACACCCCCTCGCCTGCAGCCGTGCAGTCCTGCTGCAATCAGAGACTCTGGAGCAGCCAACAAGAGCCCTTCCCGACTGACACTCGCACCCCCGTATTCCTCCACAATCAGCCCTCACCTCGTCCGCTCCGGCCCTCCCGAGCGCCTGCGAGCGCCAGGGTAGGCCAGCCCGCACGACACGCGTGCCGTGCACAAGTCGTGGTTTGCCTACCCAGCCGGCGCTTGCGCAGACTGAGACTGACAACGTCGTGGACGCACTTCACGCGGATGGCGCTGAATTTTCGACACTCATCGTTTTCCAACGCAGACATCATGCAGACGTCTCTCACTGGGGCTGGTGCTGCAGCCGGTGATCTGGACGCTGAAATATCTCAATCCGGCTGCGCAATCTGCCTGGTCCTCCCCCTCCCCCTCGGTGGGCCCCACAATATATGTCGCCTCGCCGGACGGCCACCCCCGAAATGAGGCGGTAAATCTGGGGCTCTTAGCGCTGTGGGGCTCCCGTGGGATCCTTCTCGTGGAGCGCGCTGGACATCGCAAGGACTCCGCAAAAATGGAGCAGAACCGTCGTGCGAGGTCCCGCAGGTTCGAGGAGGATCCCCAGGGAGCTCACGTTCAGGGCGCATCAATGGAGGTCCCGGACGGTCCCTCACGCCGCCGTATGGCTCTTGCAGGCGTCGTAAGGCGGACTCCTCCGGCGCCATCTATAAATTACGGGGGGGGGGGGGGGGAGGCGGCTCAGAGCTCGCGGAAGCGGCAGGCACGAGGGGGCGGAGGGGCGGGGGGGGGGGGGGGGAGTGCAGCGCCTTTGTGATGGGCCGGGCCTGCCGGGCCGTAAGCCCCCGACGGGACCTATTCTCACCTTGTATCGCGCACACGGGGGAGAAGGAGACGGGGGCTATTACACGGAGGAAGGCATACAGCGGAAGGGAAATAAATCCGGCGCGGCAAGGGGGAGGAACAGAGAAGGAAAACATAACCGGAAGGAGAACGGACGAGCAGCTACACAGCGCCATTATTCCTGCCAACCCGAATGTGAATGTGCCGGCACAGAGACCAACGAGAGAGCAAGAGAGACACAGAGACAGACACCAACAGACTGACAGACATACACACAATCAGGCAGACAGACAAAAAGGCAGGGGTCAGGTCGGAGATCAACGAAACTTCTTTTTTTCTTGGGTCAGGGATGGCTGGTGGCGGCAAATAAGAAGATGCGAGGCCAACCAGGTGAACCGTCCGACTCCGGGGTGGTGCGCAGCAGCGCGGCCTGGGGCGGCGGCCTGGGGCGGCGGCCTGGGGCGGCGGCCTGGGGCGGCGGCCTGGGGCGGCGGCCTGGGGCGGCGGCCTGGGGCGGCGGCCTGGGGCGGAGCCTGGGCTCTCAGCAGCAGCGCCGGACTCTGGCCGCCGGGCCTGGCCGGGCCCCACAGGGTGTTGTGTTACCCCGCGGCGGGATCCCGTCGTTTAAAGTAAAGGAAGGAACGGCCGGGATGCGGCGGAGATGAAAGAAGAAGGTGGGGAAAAAAAGAGGCGGGCCAAACGCAGGGCGTTGGTTGGGAGAGAGAGAGAGAGAGAGAGAGAGAGAGAGAGAGAGAGAGAGAGAGAGAGAGAGAGAGAGAGAGAGAGAGAGAGAGAGAGAGAGAGAGAGAGAGAGAGAGAGAGAGAGAGAGAGAGAGAGAGAGAGAGAGAGAGAGAGAGAGAGTGTGTTAAAAAAACGTAGCCTTGCCTGCGAGGCGGAATATAAACAAAAACAGGGTGAGAGCAAAGCGATCCCGGCGTGTGGGGCAAAAAGGTTTTGCGGGGGTATAAGAGACTCTGGTGCGCCGCGCTACGCCAGTGCGGCAAACCCGATACTGTGCAAATGTAAGCAGCGCGCCAGAAGAGGCAATTATTTATAACTTTTATTATTAAAAAAACGTTGATCAGGTCAAAAAAAAAACCTTTTGGACGTAATAACCACTGAGAAGTAGCCGGGTCACCCTTGCGATTAAGGGCGGGAGTCCACAGCAGGGCGGGGCGGGGCGGGGCGGCGGCAGAGGACAGACGGACTTTTCCGATCAATCAGAGTTCTGTCCTTAATCATAATCACGTGACGTTATCGGCCCAGACGTTGATGGAGGGGCACCGGAGTTATGTCGCCGATGCTAATTACCGATAGCCTCTGGCCAGCGGGTCACGTGATTTGCCACTTCGGCCAATAAACATCCGGCCGCATCCGGCTGCCCGGCCCGCGACATCTGTAACGTACTCGAGGTTATGATTCATACGCCTTGTCAGACGTCTTCGGAGAGTATTAAAAGGGAGGTCATTAAGCGCACGCAGTTGCCGTCGTTTCATTCTTCTATATTTTTTTCAATCTGAGCGCGCGCGAGAGAGAGAGAGAGAGAGAGAGAGAGAGAGAGAGAGAGAGAGAGAGAAGAGAGAGAGAGAGAGAGAGAGAGAGAGAGAGAGAGAGAGAGAGAGAGAGAGAGAGAGAGAGAAAAGTTAAACAAAGTTTCGTTCCTCAGGCTGGAGGCGGCTGGAGGGCATTCGAAATCGTGTCTTCTGTACTTAATTCCCCCTCCCCCCCTCCCCCGGTAGGGGGGATAATATTACGAACGGTACAGGGCTCAGGCGCCCTGGAAAACCAAGCGCGAGCCTCCTCTGCGGTTGTGTGAGTTGCTGCACCGCTCGAAGCAAGGAGGCAATGCAGAGAGAGAGAGAGAGAGAGAGAGAGAGAGAGAGAGAGAGAGAGAGAGAGAGAGAGAGAGAGAGAGAGAGAGAGAGAGAGAGAGAGAGAGAGAGAGAGAGAGAGAGAGAGAGAGAGATCTAACTGGCGCTGTTTTCCTTCGGAGACAGTACCAACTCGGCCGTCCTCGAACTGAAATAAAACACCTTGTCCCTGAGGAGAAATAAATATGAAGTGATATACAGTATTAAAGAATATATATTATTTTGGGGATTGATGTTATATAGACTGGCCTCCCTGACTTCATATTTATTTCTGGGACTCGATCAACGTCACGACCAGGTCCGCGACAAAGGCGTCGAGGGGGGCGGAGGTCGGAAGGGCGCGCTCCACACGAGAGGTATGAGAGGTGACGCCGCGCGCATGCGGTCCCAATGCGGTCACACATGCGGTCGCATAAAACAATCGGGTTCTTTAAAACCGACAGGTCATTCTTCGATCACATATTATTGGCACAAATTGCGATATTTCATCGCCACGTATTTTTTACGACGAACCCAGGACTCAGCGACTCAGCGTCCTGGCGGTGTTGATTGTGGCGCAGCACGCCCGCTGCAGCAGCACGGCCACGACCGCCTCCGCCTGCCCGTGGTCCCCGACGGCCCCCGACGGCTAGCGGCAGGGGAGATAAGCCACGCCTCAAAAACCCCGCAGCAAAAGAAAAGCGTTCAAGCGCCGGCGCCATTGGCCCTGCCGCCAGCCGCCCTGCCACCCTGCAGGGCCTGCCGAGGCTGGAGTCAGTCCAATTGCGGCAGCACCACCACCACGGCCCGCGTCACTTCACCGTCAGAGGCCACCAAACTCTCACTCACACTGCCGCCACGCTGCTGCCGCCTCACGGCTCACGGCTCACGGCTCACGGCTCACGACTCACGACTCTCACCGCCCTCCGGCAGTATCACGTTGCAGCGTCGTCGTCCATCCGAATTACCAACCCACAACTTGAGGCGCACAAAAAGAGGGGATGGCAACCAGTTGGGCATCCCTATTCGCAAGCGGCAGCAGCAGCGCCAGCAGCAGCGCCAGCAGCAGCGGCAGCAGCAGCGGCAGCAGCAGCGGCAGCAGCAGCGCCATCGTCTTGCCAACTAACTGCTTACACACGCGCGGCAGGAACGGCACGGCAACTTGCAGAAGAAGGAGGGGACCGACTTAAACTGTCTGGGCGGACGGCAATCTCTGGGACGTCCTCGTCACAGACGGGACCGCACCCGGACGGGGCCCAGACGGGGCTAGTCTCGGCAGGCCGAGCCCCGCGGCCTCTCACCCCTAACCCTCTACCCCTCACCGCTCACCCCTAACCCTCCGCCTCTAACCCTCTACCCCTCACCGCTCACCCCTAACCCTCTACCCCTCACCGATCACCCCTAACCCTCCACCTCTAACCCTCTCCCCCATACCGCTCACCCCTAACCCTCCACCTCTAACCCTCTACCCCTCACCGCTCACCCCTAACCCTCCACCTCTAACCCTCTACCCCTCACCGCTCACCCCTAACCCTCCACCTCTAACCCTCTACCCCTCACCGCTCACCCCTAACCCTCCGCCTCTAACCCTCTACCCCTCACCGCTCACCCCTAACCCTCACCTCTCATCAAACAAACCCGGACATGATGAGTGTCCGGGTCTTTGGTCCGAGTTCAAAACTAATCCCGAGGTGGAATGATTTTAAATTTTTGGAGTGTGCGTCCTTGTAAATCTGAATCAATTTTTTCCCCGAACATTTTGAAATTTTGAGGCGTTTTCGGCGAGCTTAGAGCTAGAATTCCTCCTCCTTATCGCAGTGCCGTATCGCGGTCGCGCACACGGCCCTAGCCGCCCCAGTCGGCTGTTAGCACCGTGAGCACCCGGGTGCTTGGCCCCAGGTGGTGTCCACGTCGCTTGTACTCCCATTGTGGGTGTCATCGGCCCCCTATGCTCCCCGCCCCCTCAAGACGGTCGGGTCGGCGGCGGCCGGACTCCGGGCGGGGGCGGCGCCGTGGCGTGCAGCAGGCGGCGGCCGTCAGCTGCATAGAGGCCCCCGCCAACCAGGGAGGCACTCAGGGGCCCGCAGTACAGCCCACTGCACCAGCCAGCCATGTGTGGGGCGTGCGGTTACAACACAACTCCGGGGGGGGGCGGGGCGGGGCGGGGCGGGGCCCAAGAGTAGCTCGGTCCACTTACAAGCAGCGAACGCCGGCGGCATCGAGCGGCGGCCGGCATGGCGCAAAGAGAGGTGGGACCGCAGCGCGGCACCGAGCCGAGCCGAGCCGAGCCGAGCCGAGCCGAGCCGAGCCGAGCCGAGCCGAGCCGAGCCGAGCCGAGCCGAGCCGAGCCGAGCCGAGCCGAGCCGAGCCGAGCCGGGCCGGGCCGCCAACGGCCACCAACCACAGCCAGCAGCAGACGCCATGCCACAACCAATATCCGAACAAGTTGTTTCGATACGGGAGGCTGGCGGTGATGCTATCCCGGCCGTGTTGAGCCCGGGGCGGGGCTGGGGGCGTTGGCGTGGGCCGGCGGGGGCCGCAGGGGCCACCAGGCGGGGCGCAGCGCGCAGCCGTAGCCGCGAACCCGAACGGAGCGGAAAGTAAAGCAACGCGAAGCGGCGGGTGGAGCGGAGCGTGAAAGTGAGGCAAACAAACAAATGATAATCATTCCGGCCCAAAGGAGGGTTTTGTGGTTTTGTCCTTCGGGTCCCGCGGGGCCCGCGGCGGGGCCCCTACGGCTGCGACCAGCGCCCCCCGCAGCCCCGCGGTCCCTTTGGCGGGACGTTTTCCATTCCAGTCGCGACGTGACCCTTCGTCGCTGGCCGGCTGTCGAGCGCAGAGCTCTCAGGAAAAACTTTTTGTCGGGTTCAAGTACCGCGCGGCCCTCACCGACCGGACCGGTCGTGATTCCCCACCTCCCACTCTGACTTCCGCGTTTCAGAACCCCGTAGGGTTGAAAATGGTGAGAGTTCCCACATGGAGAAAAAAAGGTCAGAAGTCGGAACTAATGATTAAGTTGATTTTAAGACAAGCAGTACATTTTGGTTCTGATAACTAAAATTTCGTAGGGTGGGGACTCATTTTTAGTTGCACCAACGGAACGTTACTTGCTCCAACGAATAGGTTCGTTGCAGGAGCAGAAAGCGTGAAAAATCAGTTAAGTGCCCGCTAGGGACCTCTTCGTTGTTGCCACTAACGTTTCAAAAATTAGTTATCGGGACCAAATTTAACTGCTTGTCTGTAAATCAACTTAATAGTTAGTTGCGACCAGTTAGGGTATGGGCGCCAGTCAAGTCCCACCCCCCAGTCAGTCAAGGCCCATTTTTCCACTCCACGGCTTAAAGCATTAGATTGCGCGGAATTTCAGATTTAGAGTTGAAATTATGACTAGTTCTATCGACTTGTGAAAAGAACGCACTTAGATGTTTGCGGGTCCGTCCGCAGCTTCAAGGGCAAAAGTGGGCCTTGACTGGAGTTAGGTGGGCTTTGACTAGCGACCTTATACCCTAAGCTTTTTGCTCCGTGCAGATTTGCCCCTAAAAATCTGGGACGCCTCATTTTCGACTCTTCGGTGCAAAGATAAAGAATGCCCTCTGCTACTTGTATTTTGACAGTGGCGCCTCCGCTGCTCCAGTGGCCGGGGCCGGGGCCTGGGAGTGTCCCCGTGTCCCCTCAGGGCGCCTCGCCGGAGCCCCGCTGAGCCTCGCCTCGGCCAAAGGCTACGTTTACTTTGGGACAGAGCGACTGGTTCTCTAAAGACGCTGTTGTTGCTCCTGGCGTTTGACTACCCTACATCCTACCTGGCATGCTCTTGGCAATTACCGCTCTACCCTGTCCTGCTCAAGTTGCGCGCGCGTTTGCTCCGAAGGCGAGAAAAGTAATACACCGAAATCTTGACTGGAGAAACTCCACCGGCCAACCCCCCGGGTACTGGAGCCTCTCCAGGACGGGATTTCCCCGCGGTCGGCTTGGGGCCTGATGGCCACTACCCTGCCCTGCTCCCCCTAAGCACCCACCAACGGACGCCGGAGCGCTTCGTACCCACTGCTGCCGCAATTTCCATGGGAACCATGGCACGTTTTTGAAGGCCCTCGCCCCCTGCCGTCCCTCCAAAAAACAAATACATAGCGCCGTGCTTAACTCACCTCGAACGCGTTGAGAAGAGGCCGCTGATAAAAGTAAAACAGAGCGATATATATATATATATATATATATATATATATATATATATATATATATACCAGGTGTATCATTGGCCCCGGGCAGTTTCGGTTTTAGGCAGTCCCGCAACACACTATCTCCGTCTCTTTCTGGCTCGGCCAGACGCGTGAGACAGAAAGAGACGGAGATAGTGCTATATATATATATATATATATATATATATATATATATATATATATATATATAGAGAGAGAGAGAGAGAGAGAGAGAGAGAGAGGGAGAGAGAGAATGAGAGAGAGAGAGAGAGAGAGAGAAAGAGAGATCATAAAAATGTAGCATAGCTTCGTATTCTTTCGGCCTCTTCCTCGGAGAGTATTCGTCGCTCTTCTAGTTGTTTCTGCATGTTGGGCACACTGTGTTTCTCTTTATCTCTGTCTGTCTCTCTCCCTCTGTCTCTCTCTCTGTCTCTGTCTGCGTCTCTCTCTCTCTCTCTCTCTCTCTCTCTCTCTCTCTCTCTTTCTCTCACTCCCGCCTTTTGACTTGGAGACGCTTCGTGCGACTTGACAATCCCACACCGTCTTGGCCCGGGGCGTTGGGTGGAGAGAGAGAGAGAGAGAGAGAGAGAGAGAGAGAGAGAGAGAGAGAGAGAGAGAGAGAGAGAGAGAGAGAGAGAGAGAGAGAGAGAGAGAGAGAGAGGGGGGGGGAAGAGGCTGGGGATAGTGCAGTGGTCGTGGAGGGAGAGTACAGGTGCCGGCCAGAATCAGCCCAAAGTTTTCCGGGTAGAGCACCGCACCACCACCGCCACATCAGCGTGCCAGTCGGCTTCGTGAATTACGTAACACTTTTGCGGTCGTGTTGCTGGGAGGGGTGGAAGGGGGAACGCGGCTGTCCGGGACATATGCGGAACGGAGATCAGAAGAAGGGGTGGAGCGAGGGGAGGGGAGGGAGGGTTGAAAGGGCTGAGGCGTGGCTCGGCGGGGGGCCGGAGCGGCAGGTGAGCAAGAATACGACGGGGGAGTGGCGGCGGGTTTGTGGGCCGCCGGGCCGCCTCATCAGGATGGAGGTGGAATACCAAAACCGTACAACCGATTTCCTTTTCAAAATTTAGGAGTGACTGGACGCGAAGAGGACGTGCACTGAAAATACCCGGGACTGCTGCGAAACGGGCCTGACGATTACACAAACAGCCGGAGTGGTTTCCCCTCTAGTGGAGGAGGTATGCAAATTATTACTGCACTTTTGGTTAGAAGCATGGGAGTTGGTACAGTTGTAGTTGGGTACCTAAGGGTCAATTTAAGAGCCAGAGGCATTCGATTCATCCCTTAGAATTCAAGATGGCGGCCATTTTCCAAAATGGCGACCAAATTTGACTTAAGCCCTTGCTCAGACAAAGCGAGGCACCCACTGAACCGATTTTGACGAAATGAAAATCGTTTCCGACTATCAAAGGCACGAGAAACACCATGGACTCGTCAGATTTCTTATATCTCATTTAGTTTTTGAAGTATATGTCAGATAATTTCAAAAAAAGTTTGCTAAAAAATTGCAGTTTTTGTTTTTACACTATAAATTTATTTCTGGCCCGAAATCGACAAAAAATGCTTCTATATTCGTTGTTATGCACTGCGCGAGAAATAAAATGAGCCATCGTTGAATTTTTTATCTCAATTAGATTCGGAGATAGAGCGGTCTAAATGTGGCAATGCACGGATCTCTGCAGAGTTTCCCGGTAAGGGGCAGTAGGCAACCCGCAGTGCTCGGCCATTAAAAAAGCTCGAAATACCGGCGTTTTTAGCCTATAACGTGGATTTAATTACTGATTCACGTAGAAAACTATCACCAGCCCTTCTATTGCGACCCCTTTTTTTAATCTTCAGAGTGACGCTGCACAAGGACAACCACCCTTTTACCTCTGGGATCCAGAAAGTTGTCTAGTCTACACATATATCCTTCCTATCAGGGGCATCTTCTGAAAACGTTAATAGTGTCTGTAATAAATGGTTTGAGAATGGTATTTGAAATACCAAGGGGGATTCCGAATTTATGAGGTATTCAGGCTTGCTTGTTGTGGCGCCTGTTGCTGTGTCGCCGCGCTCCGCTACTTCTAACTGACGCGGTCGCTGGCCGCGGGGGTGATGCCAGTTCTGCACAAGCAGCGGGGTCTGGATCTTGTTCCTCATGTACGTCCTCCCCATCTCTACATAAACAGGTTCAGCATGGAACAAATTGTTATGCGGCTGCTAATTTTAAAAACACATATTTAGGCACACCTTGGAACGTTTAATTGTGCGTACGTTTCTAAGCAGCACGGCCCTCTGCATCCCGTACAGCAAATTGTGCAATCAACCCATTCTTTCCAGCAGGAGACCAACTGGGTTTGCACCCCTTTCGTGCACCCACACTTCACGAGAAAATGTTGGGGCCAGGTAGACCGGTGGGTCGTTGGACCAATGGGGCACCCACCCCACTGAAGACAAAACAGCTACATTGTCATAGTTTCAATGTAGGAGGCTACTCGATATCGCGCGATTTTAGTCGCTCTCATCGTTGTACGCCATCGTCCAACCCCATGCCGCTAGGCAAGATTTCCCTGCAATGTGTTTCTAGAGCCTGCTCCCAAAGCTGCCCTGCCTGGAACGCTGCTCGCAGGATGAGCCGGAGGAGGGCACCGCTGGTCGGTGGTAAGGTGGTAAAGGCCTCTATCAACGTCTTGTTGGACTCCTGAACAAAAACTGCCTGGCATCGTTAATTGTTGCACACTCTCTAGGACCAGAGTACATGTTGATAACAAATTTCTCCAGCAGCTGGTTTCTTTCTGGCGAATGGTCTGATGGGCGGGACAAGGGCCGGAATATGTCCTGGAACGCTTCGATTACTTCTGGATGTGCTTTCCATATCCTCCAGGCGGTCCTTTTGCCTTTCCTATAAAATGTTGAAGTCGTATCGCAGCCGGTCATCGTATGGAATCCCCGGAGCGCTTCGGCACGTGCCTCTCCGAGAGTTTCTGCAAATTTGTGGATCTGGGGGTATTTTCGGTGTTTTCCAGTGCCGAAGTACACCCACAGTGTCGGTGGCCAGACGAAGGCGCTTCTTCTTAGGGGAGGGCATGGCGTCTGTTTGGAAATACACTATTCCCGATCTCACGAAAAACGCATTGCATTAACGGAATATTGCACTGAACGCAGTAGAGGATGCTTACCTTCCCCTAAGTGAGCGACCTTTTCGAGGTGGTGTGGCCGGCGCGAGCTGCTTCTGTCTGCGCCGGCGCGAGCGGGGAGGGGGAGAGGGGGGGGGGGTCAAAACGTTAACAACGCCACCCTCCGCGCGGCATCAAAAATGAATGGTCTGGTTTGGCGGTCATTTTACGAGGCATTGTGTAAGCGTTTCCAAAATTGGTGATCTCTTCATCAAGGGGAAACTGCGCCTGGTAGGTAGGCAACCCGTACCAGCCATGTCAAATCATGACCCATAGAAGGGCTGGTGATAGTTTTTTACGTGAATCAGTAATTAAATCCACGTCATATGCTAAAAACGCCGGTATTTCGAGCTTTTTTAATGGCCGAGCACTGCGGGTTGCCTACTGCCCCTTACCGGGAAACTCTGCAGAGATCCGTGCATTGCCACATTTAGACCGCTCTATCTCCGAATCTAATTAAGATAAAAAATTCAACGATGGCTCATTTTATTTCTCGCGTAGTGCATAACAACGAATAAAGAAGCACTTTTTGTTGATTTCGGGCCAGAAATAAATTTATAGTGTAAAAACAAAAACTGCAATTTTTTAGCAAACTTTTTTTGAAATTATCTGACATACACTTCAAAAACTAAATGAGATATAAGAAATCTGACGAGTCCATGGTGTTTCTCGTGCCTTTGATAGTCGGAAACGATTTTTATTTCGTCAAAATCGGTTCAGTGGGTGCCTCGCTTCGTCTGAGCAAGGGCTTAAGTCAAATTTAGTCGCCATTTTGGAAAATGGCCGCCATCTTGAATCCTAAGGGATGAATCGAATGCCTCTGGCTCTTAAATTGACCCTTAGGTACCCAACTACAACTGTACCAACTCCCATGCTTCTAACCAAAAGTGCAGTAAACTTCCTGATTCCCTCACATACCTCCTCCACTACTCATCAGCGCGGTGATAACCCGCGGCAGGGTAGCCTTTGTTTCCTCGCAGCGCGGCCACTCAGTCGGCTACTCCTTGAGCAGCGCGGTGTGGCGTGGTGCCGTGCGCCAAGGCAGCTAGGCCCTTGCCTCCCTCCTTCATCTCCGTCAGGGGCTTCTTTTATCAATAGACACCCCTCGCGTCTCTCACCGCGACGTCCCTGCACCCCACCCCCTCCCGCTCACTCTCTCTCTCCCTTTCTCTCTCTCTCTCTCTCTCTCTCTCTCTCTCTCTCTCTCTCTCTCTCTCTCTCTCTCTCTCTCTCTCTCTTTGCCCGTTTCTCCCTCCTCCTTCTCTTGTGGCATCCCCCATGGGCTCCCCGAAACTTGACGACTGGCTGCCAAAAGGCGGACATTTCTTTGTCGCAGCTCTTGTGGGCGCACTCGATCCCTTTGTTTGTTTGGAAGGACTCCCTATAAAGGACTTGTTTCCGGTGTCCGGGTGATTGAATTGGCTTGTCGTTACGGCGATAGGCGCCTCCTTGGAAAAGGGGCGCGGGGATCAGGATCAAAAGGGAGCGCGGCGAGAGCGGGATAGAAATAGGGATGCGGATAGAGATACAGAGAGAGACGGATAGGAGGGAGTACACGGCCGGGCCGCGGGGGACTGATGGTGGGGGTCTCCTTGCAAGATATACGAGCATGTGGTTGTTAGGGGGGCACTTGGTGTTGAGCTCGCCGTCGATCCGTCTTCCCGGCGGCCACAGCAAGTTCGGCCGGACGCATGGACGCGCGGGTCTGCCTGGGCCTTTTCTGTTACCCCTCCCTCCCTCCCCCCAACTCCAACCCCCTGCCGGAAAGCCTTCTCCTGGACAACACGGACCCTCTCCGACCCTGCCAGCCGGGACCGAGTGTGGGCTGGGCTCGGCTCGGGTCGGAGGACTTTCTGCCAGGTGCAACGTCCCAGCAGCCCTCAGACCGAGCGGGCGAGAGCACCGCTACCCTGCCATAAGTTTCTGTTTTATCCCATACGACGGTTCCGCACACTAACTGTTTTGTACGATTTGTTCTTCTTCTTCATGTACGATTCGGACTATTTTTTACAGGCAGTATGTATTTTTGTAATATTTGTGATGTTTTGTACTTTTACTGTTCTGTGCAGCATGGGACTATTTTGTACCATTTGCAATATTTTTAGAGTGGAGCCCGTCCGGGCCAAACGCCCTGGGCGGTCATTAAACGCTGTCGTCATTTGTTTTGGATGTATTCACCAAAGACGACAACAACGCGTGACGCATTACTGGCGAAAATGATTCCCGCGCGCTCTTCCTATTTTTTTCCTTTTTGCCCTCGCGTCCGCCGCTCATCAGTCTGACCATTATTGGCAGCAGGATGTGAGCAGGTGCTGCAAGCGATATTGGCAGAGGGGGTGGCGGCGCGGCGTGGCGCGGCGCGCTTGTGGGTGCGGGTTGGGGCGGGACGGAGCGGAGCGCGCAAACCAAACGGAAAAATGTGTCCGCACATGACGTAGGCTGGGCTGACCGGGCCGGGGCGCCGCCGGGGCCGGGCGGGCCGGGCCGTGTGTATTCCAATCCGATGGCTGCTTTGAGGTGCGCCGCACGCCGGCTCGGCTCGGCTCGGCTGGGATCGGATCTCCAGGCCGGGATTACATTTGATTACATCGTATCGTTGATGACCCGGTCACCGCTCCGGACCGCGGTCAGCAACAGAGGGCACAAACCTCGCGGCGTCAGCTCTCAACTGACCGCAAACACGTTTTTTGTTTCCTATCGCTCCTTTTTGCAAGGGAGAGGGACCGAAATCAGTGGCCGTACAAACCACACAATCCACAAACCACAATTTTTTTGGACAATCCCGATTCGTTTGCATCAGGTTACAACTTCTAATGGTGTCAGATACCTAATTCCGGCCTGAGACAAGGGAAGGGTTACCGAGCGGGCCGCGGCGGCGGGACCGCAAGAACATAGTAGGCGGATAGCAGTGCTTGTAGTTGTTGAGCGGAGTTGAGGAGGGTGGTTAGTTTGATGGGCGTTGTCCCGGAGTTTGTGCGGCGCCGTGCCATGCCGTGTCGCGCCGTGCCGCGCCGTGCCCCACTGGACCCTGCCAAACGGGGGACTATTATGGGCCCCACGTCGTGTGTGTTGTACGTGGTCACGTGGTCTAGGTAGGCGCGCTCAATTTCCGTATGCTAAAAGGCAGAGACGTCGTGCGCCCCCCGGGGACGTCAGCGGGGTAAGAGGAGGGTGGGAGGGGGTGGGGGGCTGAGGGGTGACGACACGCCATACGCCATGCCATCGTCGCTTATTCTCGTGTAATTTGCCCCTAAGCTCGCAGACAGACCGCGACACACTCACTCACACACACACACACACACACACACACACACACACGCGCGCGCGCGCGCGCAAGGGAATCGAGGCTCGTGGTCCAGGGACCGCAGCAGTGTGTGTAGCGAAAAAAAGTAAAGGAATAATAAAAAGTACAGATATGTATATAAATGGCTGTTAGGCAAATCGAGCTCGGGTGTTTTAGGTAGATTGTGCTGCAAGAGCTAATGGTGTTCGGTTGACATTTCTAGAACCGGTGCAGAAATGACTTTCAGCCGCTGAGGCTGACTAATTACTGAGTCGGTGATGATTCTCTGTGAGGCACAGCGTCAGCGCGGAGTGCAGTTAGTGTGCTAGGCCTACGGCCAAAAACCGGCCCAGGGGGGGCCAGGGCTGACCAGGCCGTACCGGGCTGCTGCTGCGCTGTACGGGGCAGGGCTGGGCGCTCGGCCGACTGGGGCGGCATAAAAAATTCATACTGTGTGTGTGTGTGTGTGTGTGTGTGTGTGTGTGTGTGTGTGAGCTGGTCGCAGGTGGTGGCCGTGCGTACAGTCCATTCTCATGCTCATTTTGGCAAGTCAGGATAGCACATCTCTCTCTCTCTCTCTCTCTCTCTCTCTCTCTCTCTCTCTCTCTCTCTCTCTCTCTCTCTCTCTCTCTCTCTCTCTCTCTCTCTCTCTAACACACACTCAGGCGCGTGCGAGTGAGCGCACCTACACTGGCGCCCGCCTGCTTCGCAAAGCCTGCATAGTTGATTCCGAATGCCGGGACCGCACGAACACACACACACACACACACACGCACACACGCACACAGTAAGCCGGCGGCCGCCGGCGCGCCTACAGTATAAATACATTCACGCGTCCACACCTCCACGAGGCGAGGCGAGGGGGTGTCGTTGCTAAGTCTCCGCTGCCTGCTGCCTGCTGCCTGCTGCGCCGTGCCGGGGTTTCTGGGTGCCGAGCGCCGTGCTGGGTAGTCAGTCCCGCGGTGCACGGGCGCGGGCGGGTTGCCCACCCGGCAGGTGCGACGCTGTAACGAACCAGTCGCGGCCTCTACCCGCCCCTGCTTGGGGACAGGCCCGCGGGACGGAAACCAGGTCGCCTCGGTCCGCGGGGGGTCCATAGAGCAGGCTGTTGTCCCCCCCCCCTCAGGACCACTTAACTTTCACTCCGATACCGCCAGCATGGAAACTTCCCCCAGGCAGCACTCTGTTCGGCGGGAGATGAGAGGCAGCGGCGCTGCCGCCATGCCGCCGCACCCTGCAGCCCGAGCAGACCATCGAAGACATTATTCTGGCGGCGAACGGCAACGGCGCACGCCTTCGACACAATATCCGGCTCCCAGGTGTCGAAACTGCGCCCGAACACCGCGGTAGGGGCGATTGGGCTATCCGCTCCGACGCGGCCCTGCCAACAGAGCACAGCACAGCACAGCAGAGCACAGCAGAGCACAGCAGAGCACAGCAGAGCACAGCAGAGCACAGCAGAGCACAGCAGAGCACAGCAGAGCACAGCAGAGCACAGCAGAGCACAGCAGAGCACAGCAGAGCACAGCAGAGCACAGCAGAGCACAGCAGAGCACAGCAGAACACAGAAGAGCACAGCAGAGCACAGCAGAGCACAGCAGAGCACAGCAGAGCACAGCAGAGCACAGCAGAGCACAGCAGAGCACAGAAGAGCACAGCAGAGCACAGCAGAGCACAGCAGAGCACACAGAAGAGCAGAGCACAGCAGAGCACAGCAGAGCACAGCAGAAGAGCACAGCACAGCAGAGCACAGCAGAGCACAGCAGCAGAGCACAGCAGAGCACAGCAGAGCACAGCAGAGCACAGCAGAGCACAGCAGAGCACAGCAGAGCACAGAAGAGCAGAGCACAGCAGAGCACAGCAGAGCAGCAGAGCACAGCAGAGCACACAGAAGAGCACAGCAGAGCACAGCAGAGCACAGCAGAGCACAGCAGAGCACAGCAGAGCACAGCAGAGCACAGAAGAGCACAGCAGAGCACAGCAGAGCACAGCAGAGCACAGCAGAGCACAGAAGAGCACAGCAGAGCACAGCAGAGCACAGCAGAGCACAGAAGAGCACAGCAGAGCACAGCAGAGCACAGAAGAGCACAGCAGAGCACAGCAGACTCTGCTGGAGGTTCACCCCCAGAGCTCGGCGCTGTGCTGCCGTGGTCAGCCGTGGCCTCTTCTGTTTGGTCAGGGCGAGGCATTCTGCTCGGGTGCTAACCGCGCTTATGAACTACGGCGAGGCGTCGTTGAGGGCCCTCGTCAGTCCGCAGCCCCCGCAGCCCCCGCAGCCCCCGCAGCCCCCGCAGCCCCCGCTGCCCCCGCAGCCCCCGCAGCCCCCACAGCCCCCGCGGCACCGGAAGGCGAGGCGCCATGTTTGATTCATGAGACAGGAGATCATGGGGTGGCGGGCGCCGCGAGCACAAAGATGCATTTACCAGCCGGGAATATTAAGGGGCCATCTTTATTCGCGAGCCGAGGGCTGCTTGGCTGCTCCGCTAAGGCTGCCGCCAGTCGGGCAGCGGCAGCGGCAGCGGCAGCGGCAGCGGCAGCGGCACCGCATGGGGAAGGTGACGGGGCGGCTGCTGCAAAGACGCCAGCCGCCTTTCATGAGCTTTTAATGGCGCCTCCTTGTTCTAAGCCGTCCGGCTACGTTCTAGTCAGTCTGGAGCCGACGAGCGCCTGCTTCTCTCTCTCTCTCTCTCTCTCTCTCTCTCTCTCTCTCTCTCTCTCTCTCTCTCTCTCTCTCTCTCTCTCTCTCTCTCTCTCTCACACACACACACGCTGGCGCGGCACTGCTATGCAGCGAGTACTTGTCTTTGTTTTTCTGATTTTTGTTTTAAAAGGAGAGAGTTGTAAGTCGTCGTCGGCTGTCGGCCTCACTATGACAAACGGGGAAATGAATTCCTTCCCTCGCCAAATCCAATCCAGCTCCATCATGTCTTTTGGGGGTAATTTCGACACCTGAAAACCGGAGCACCCACGAACTGCGTGCTTTTACAGGAGCTCACGCGAACTATACGTGATTTTAGGTTTCAGGTGTCGATGTGCGATAACCTTACAGCATCCTTACAACTAAATAACCTCTAGCACTAGCAGTACCTGGCGTGGGGGTTGGGAAGCCTTCAAAATGGTGGACTTTGATCACATAACCATCTCCCTCTATGACCCCAGCCCAGCCCAGCCCCCTTCAGCTTTTGTCCGCTTCTGGTGGGACCTGCCGATCACACTTTTGTCCGGGAGACGTGGCGTAGGTGTGCTGTAAGCCGTTAGCCCGCCGGGACAAAGGGCCCTGGTCCTAGCCGTGTCCGAGCAGGGCAGGAAGGCCGCCTCTCTCTCTCTCTCTCTCTCTCTCTCTCTCTCTCTCTCTCTCTCTCTCTCTCTCTCTCTCTCTCTCTCTCTCTCTCTCTCTCTCTCTCTCTCTCTCTCTCTCTCTCTCTCTCTCTCTCTCTCTCCCCACGTCTGTCCGTCCTTCTCCCTCGCGTGTTACCTTCCCGTGTCGCCGTGTGCCTGCCGCGCCCTATACCTGGCCGTGTCTTGCATTCTATTCAGTTGGGGCCAGAACAGGAAAGGCTCACTGTAAATCATCGTGGTGCCCCCCGTTCTGGGCATCCCTGCTTCCACGCGCCCTCACACACGCACACACTCACGCACGCACACGCACGCACAGGGAAGTACGCGGCCAGCACATTGGCCCACCCATACTCACTATCATGTGGTTAGCGCTGACGGGTAGCTCAAGGGCGCAGGCTGTGGGGCACACCTATTCTGATTCGCCGTGCACAAGTCCGAGAGGGCGTGGTCCCCACTGAGTATTTCTTGAGTATTTTTGAGTATTCATTTTTTTTTAAAATCTGTATCATTTCTCCGAAATTTTTCGGGAACACTTTGGTGACTGGGGAAAATTGGAAAGGAGTGTAAGTAACTGGATATGTGACTGTTTTGTGAGGTGTACAGGGACCTCAACATGTAATGTACCCTTGGTGGCACTCACAGATGCTTAGATATACTAAGTCGGCAAAGTTGGCATCGGCTCGAAAAACAAAAACAAAAAGTAAGAAGTTTAAATATGCTGGTCGCTGGCCGCCGCTGGGGCCACCGCTGCCTTGCCGCCTCCTAAGACGGATCGGTCGACCGCGCACTTGACTGTCCAGGAGAGGGGAGAGGGAGAAAGAAAGAAAAGAGAGAGAGACAGAGAGAGACAGAGAGAGAGAGAGAGAGAGAGAGTTCCAACCAGAAAGAACAAATCTTAATTGCCAAACTTGGAAATTCAGGTCAGTCCATTGAAGGGCGGTAGCACTGGAAAGCGGCCACGGAGAAGAAATAAAAAGTAGAAAGAGGAGTCGCCGCAACGGGGAGTTGAACCCAACGACATGCATATAAGGAGCGGGATGAAGTGAGTGAGTGAAGGGGGCCCAGCCCGGCCTCTACACTACTCGCCCCTCGGGTCTTTCTTTATCTGGAAATGATGAAAAATTCGGGCCGGGTACTAAGGTTCTGGCCGTCTCCAGGACGCGGAGTTAAACGGGGCCGACTTCCGCTGTGAGGAGTCCTCCACCCTCCGTCCCTTTTCCTTTTAGGAAATACTTGTTCACGCCCTCACTCCTCTTATTCCGCACTCATTTCTCTCGCCCCGCCATCGTCATCGTTACTAACGATCACAAACTCGCCGCGTAGCCCGCGGGGCGAAAAGCGAAAATTGGGAGCGTCAAAACAGCAACGCGCCATCAACCCAGCCGCACTTCGGCCACACGAGTGACGTATCGGACGGGACAGCGGATGTCCTGTAATACTGTTGATGTGGCCGCCATACGACACGCCGCCCCCGAGCCGCCCCCGAGCTACCCCCGAGGCCGCCCTCGGAGCCGCTCGGGGATCGGACCTGCGGTGTCGGCCCTCATAATCCAGCGATGGTAATGACTGGGTGGGAAACTGGAGCGATCACCCGGAAAATGGCATCCCAGGAAAGAAAGGAGTGCTCTATATGAAAAGTGGGGAGGGGATGGGGCGGAGTAGGGGGGTTGGGAGAAACTACTAATGAAGCGGAGAGAGATACGGTGGTACGGACGAGGCACCTCCCCAAAACACGCACGCATGCACACACACACATACACAAACACACACACACGAGGCCGTGGTGGAGCGGCTAAAGCCGCGTGCTCGCCAACAGACTGCGCCCCCTTCCCTTTGGCATTGCATGTATACGAGCAAAGGCCGCGGCCCACTCCCCGCCGCGCTCATCCCTTTAGATATAGAATAGATATTTCCATATCTCGCGGCTTTGCCTAGCCCGTGGCGGGGCGGGGCGGGGCGGGGCGGGGCGGGGCGGGGGGCGGGGGCTGTGGGAGTCGGTCGAGGCCGGGCCGGGCCGGGCCGGCGTGTGAGGTCGCCTGGAACGGCCTGCTACGCTGCTTGGCCTACTCCATGTCAACTGCTCTGCGGCGTGGCTGGCGGCGGCGGCCCCGCAGTGGCCCGTGGCCCCTCCCCTTCGGCTCGGCGGGGGTGGCAGGGTTCCACGGAGGCGGGGCCCGCTCCCCCCCCCCCCCCCCCCAAAGCCCTCTCCCTGCCGCGTTTTAAAAAGTCCGGGCCGCTGGGCCCCCGTGTAGGCCGGTGATGGATGGTCTGCTGAGTCTGGCCGCCAGCCCCGGTAAGACTAGCCGCCGATAGCAGGGCAGAAGCGGGGCGGGACGGGGCGGGGCCGGTGGGGCCGGTGGGGCCGGCAGCACGATAACACCAACACATGACGCTCTGTCTGCCTCTGCACTTTCTGCTGTCGCCGCCTCGTTAACGGATTGCACAAAGAGGTCGTGACGAAAATATTCACGGCGCGCCTCTGTGCGCTGCTGGGAGGACCATCCCTCCCTCCCTCCCTCCCCTCCCTGCCATCCCTCTCCTCCCCTTCCAGCCCAGCCGTCTCCCATTGTCAGCGCCGTGTCCGCATTCTGGCAGGCCCCTCCTACCCCTCCTTTGTCTGTCTGGTACACACACACACACACACACAGAGGCTCCTATTGGTTCGCACCTCGTCATTGTGCTGCAGTGGCAGTGTAGGAAGAGGGAAAGAGTGTGTGTGTGTGGGGGGGGGGGGGGGAGGCAGTAGACCACTCGCCGGCGGGTGGACGGGAAGAGAGGAATTCTCTGCAATGATCGCGTTTCTAATTTTGGCGTCGGTGGGGCGCGTCGCCGTGTGTGGCTGAAGCGCTGTCGCTGCCTCGTTTCAATTTAACCGAAACAAAAAAGCTCCTCGGACGTCCACTTCCCCTCCGCGCCGGCTGCGGCGGAGGCGGCGGCTTGCGGCGCGCACTTCGAAAGTACTATCGAAATGCATTTCCCACGTCACCGATTATCGCAGGTCGCGAGCTGCGTTCGTGTAACTTCTCATCAGAGCCGCACGAGAGATGTGCATGCAGATAGTGCGGGTAGGGAGGCTTCATTGCGATACGCAGCCTGTGAAGGCAGTCTATTCATCCTCTTTGGCGAAAGACGAGGCGTCCGCTCTACGGGAGGCCGCCGTGCTGGGTAGGCCAGCCCGCCGCGCGCCCCCGTGGACGGGTGGCCTACCCGCCGGTCCGCGGGCGCTTTAGAGGACCGCTGCGACCTGCTGTGTGGTGTGTGTGTGAGAGAGAGAGAGAGAGAGAGAGAGAGAGAGAGAGAGAGAGAGAGAGAGAGAGAGAGAGAGAGAGAGAGAGAGAGAGAGAGAGAGAGAGGCGCTGGAAACTGTAGGGACCGAGCGATAGAGCCGGCGCGCGACAATTTTCAATCTAAATGCTCGAATGGGGACAGTTTGCGTTCCGATGTGGGTCAGAGCGCTCACGGCACACACACACACACACACACACACTTACATACATACATACACACACGCACGCGCGGTTCGTTTTGTAGGTAATGGAAACACCGAACCGACGAGTAGGGCAGCAGGGCGGCCACGGGGAAAATAAACAGGTGCGCACGCTCCAAAGAACTCCCGGCCCGGGCTGGGGCGGCACCACGGCACCTCTGCGTGTGGGTTGGCTGCCTATGGCTCCGGACGGCTGGGTCCATCGATGGCTGACGCGCTGTTGACGTTTGTTCACATCCCGGCGGTCACCACATATTCACATCCACATTTACATCCGCGTTCACATGCACACATAATGCGCTGTGGTCACATGCGTACTGACACAGCCCCACCCCGAGGTTGGCACTCGGGAATGGGAGGCACTTTCCTCACACGGCTGCTGCTGTCGGCTGCAGTCACACACATTTCGCGTTGAGAGAAAACACTATGCGCTGCATTTCGTTTACGGGCCGAAAAGAACCATCAGTCAGACGTGCCCGCTGACTCCCCGAAGACGTTACCCCTCCTCTCTCTCTCTCTCTCTCTCTCTCTCTCTCTCTCTCTCTCTCTCTCTCTCTCTCTTTTATGGCCCTATGCCATGTCTTCCGACCGACCGCCGACGCAAGAAGACAGACGGTGCTAAATGGGGCCCCTTGTCGGCGCTCTGTATTACAATGTACACGACTGTTGCACCTCCCTGCATAGCTCGGGGGAAGGAGCCGCGAACTCCGATGTGCAGATTTGGAAACTCGTTCCGAGTTCCGCGTCAGATTTGGGCATGCGTTGTGCGAAATTTCGTGGCGAGGAAGGTGCTGTGGGAAATAGGTTGACGCTTTGCTGTGTCGCCGCCCGCCTGTTTGTGTCGTTCGCAAGAAGGATTTCGTGACGCTCGGAGTCCATTTTTCATCTGCACTGTCCGCCCGTCCCTGCCCGGCCCGAGGCTGGCCGGTCTACCCGAGTTTTGCGGGAAAGTCAACTCCGGGCTGCGTAATATTCCCCTTTGGACGTCTTTTAGCATGCCGTTTGTTGATTCGTGCTGGAATGGCGTTCGTGTCAGCGAATGCTATGCCATCCGGCGTGTCCCCCTGAATTCCATTATCTTACAACGTTACAAACCAGAGTGCTTTCATTGTTTTAGAAAAAGAGAGGAGAGCTACAAACCAATTTAAAGTTTTCGTCGTGTGAATTATATTGGGGAGAGGAGTAGGGAGAGAGAGAGAGAGAGAGAGAGAGAGAGAGAGAGAGAGAGAGAGAGAGAGAGAGAGAGAGAGAGAGAGAGAGAGAGAGGGGGGGGGGAGAGAAAGATGGAGGGCGGGACGAAACACCTCCCGGCCTGCCCGCCCCGCCACACACAGCCTGGCCCCACCCTTCCCCCTCCCGATTTATTACGCGGCCCACTCTGTCAAACTGGAGTGACTCAACTGGTTGCAACTCCGTTCCGCTCCGCGATATCCCCCCAACATCTATCACGGACCGGCCAGGGCGGACCCGGCCCTGCAGAGCATCGCGACGAACTTGTCGTTGGAGGTGCAGCAGCGCCCGGCAGAGCGTCCTGACGGACTTGTTGTGGAGGCGCAGCATTTTCTGCTTTCAGCTGTAATGAACCTCTCCGTTGAAACAACTGACGTTTCACTGGCGCAACTAAGAAACAGTCCACCCCACCAAATTTTACTTCTCACAACTAACATTTACTGTTTGTCTGGAAATGAACTAAAACATTTCGGTTTCCGAGACCTTCGTTAACCACCCGTGACCTCGCTGATGGACGGGCAGTGAGGCTGGTGCCTGATAGATCCGCGGCGGCCTTGCGGATGTCTCTATTTGCCTTACGGCGTATAAAATCGCGTTTGCGACCCGGAAAAAGGGTTAGCGAGCCGATTAGATCGGAAGGGGGGGGGGGGCAGAGGCTGCTGCTGGGCATGAAAAGCCGCGTGGTAATGTACTGGTGCGGTCGTATAATGTCGGGCGGCGGCCATCAGCAGCGATTCGGTGCCGCCCCCGACGGCCCACGACACCCACGCATCTGCACGCGGACGACTGCCCGCCGCTGCTGCTGCCGCCGCGCATCTGCACGCGGACGGTGCCGCCGCTGCTGCTGCCGCCGCTGCTGCTGCCGCCGCTGCTGCTGCCGCCGCTGCCGCCGCTGCTGCTGCCGCCGCTGCTGCTGCCGCCGCTGCTGCTGCCGCCGCTGCTGCTGCCGCCGCTGCTGCTGCTTGTTTCGAGATTGATTATATTGTGCAGCCCGCGAGAGATTCGAATGACCCCCTGCATATTCGCGTGATAGCCTGTTTTGCGTTTATGTCTCATTCTTTTGCACATTTTAAGAACAGCATTAAAAAAAAAAAGTTTATTCCTTTCTGGGGGGCAAAGTAAAAATGTGTTATGAGGTTTTCATTTTTATTTTTTATTTTTTAGGTTTTCCATGCTCTTATTTTAAATTTTAAATTTGATTGATTTGATCGGTTTCAGGTGCTGCCCTGGAGCTCGGGGCCCAGCTGACCGCGGGGCCGTGGGCAGCCGTGGGCGGGGCGGTGGGGGCGCCGGGGGCAGCCGGGGGCGGGGCGGTGGGGGCGCCGGGGGCGCGGAGTCGCGGGGCCACCGGTCGTGCCTCCGCCGCCGCGCGCGCCCGGCCCCTGGGGGCCCGCGGGACCACCATGAAGTCCCTCGTCGGCATCCTGTGGATCGTGCTGGCGCTCGTCTCAAGTAAGTTCCCACGCGGGTTCGAATACCAGTGGGTCAATTTTCACCCCTTCTGGCCATCTGACAAGGAAAATAAAAGATTTTTTTCGGTATACAAATCATTTTTGTAACTGTGCGGACATCGCCGAATCATTCCCTCGGATGTCCGAGGAGTGCTGACACTGATAGAGTGACTTGGGAAATGGATTCATTTTGTGCCGGCCGGTTGTTTGGCGAGCCGAAGAAGGCGATTTCGGTCCCGGGCCCCGGCCGCCGAGCTCTGGCAGCCGCCGTCTCAGTTACAACTCTTGGCACATGGCCGCCGCCAGCCCGGCGCGGGGCATCAAATCATCGGCTACAAAACGGCCGAAACGCCTTGTTGATGCGCGGCGATCATCGCCTCATCGTCAGTCAAAAACTTCCAAAACAGTCCGTCCTCGGCTGGCTATGGCTCGTCTCTGGCGCTGAATCCCTCCGCTGCTACGCCGTCACCCGCTAAAGCCCCTCCCCCCTCCCCCCCCCTGCCTGGCCCTGAGCACACAGCAGAGCGTATAGCGCGGCCGGGCGGAAACTTTCAGCATCAATATGACGCTGGCTGACATCTCCTTTCGCGTCGCGCCGCCGCCGTGCTTCCTCCGCCGCCCTCCGCACCACTCTCTCCTCGGCGTCCTTGCCTCCGCCCTCCATCCGGGACCTGCAGCCAGAGCGCGCTTTTGTGCCCGACTGTACCTCTGACGACCTTCGCTGTCGGCGCTGTTTTCGGCGTCCGTCCGCGTCTTCGCCCCGCAGCCCGCTCAAAGCTGACCTGTCAAGTATACATAGAAATATGAAGAAATCGGAATAACGACCATCGCTGTTGTGTGTTACATTTTCAAATGGAGATCAGTTAGACTTTTTGTTCTCCGCCTGTGCCGACCCCCTTTGGAAGTGGGAGCAAAGCAGCGTGCTGGCCATCAGAGGACAAAACAAGCTCGAAAATAATAGGGTATAGAGAGCTTGACCGGAAACGAGAAGACGACAAGAATCACAAAAGCGGATACGGAAGACTACGGTATGAAAAATTACGCAGCATGTGCCGCGCCGTCAGCCACGAGCCGACTCCAAAATTGGGAGGCTCAGCTCTCGCTGACGATATGTCACGACCATTTGGTAGGGTCAGACAGCGCCGAAACCATCCCGCGCGGCCTGAAAATTCACGTCCCCGGGCCGCGCGGGGAAGGGTAGTTTCGGCGCTCTCTGTGGCGCGGCCTGTGACGGTGGCGCGCAGCCAATAGGGTATTCCGGAGTAGACCTTGACCGGAAACGAGAAGACGACAAGAATCTCAAAAGCGGATACGGAAGTCTACGGTATAAAAAATTACGCAGCGAGTGCCGCGCCGACTTAAAAATTGGGAGGCTTAGCTCTCGCTGACGATATGTCACGACCATTAGGTAGGGTCAGAGAGCGCCGAAACCACCCCTCCCCGCGCGGCCCGGGGACGTGAATTTTCAGGCCGCGCGGGATGGTTTCGGCGCTGTCTGACCCTACCAAATAGTCGTGACATATCGTCAGCGAGAGTTAAGCCTCCCAATTTTGGAGTCGGCTCGTGGCTGACGGCGCGGCACATGCTGCGTAATTTTTCATACCGTAGTCTTCCGTATCCGCTTTTGAGATTCTTGTCGTCTTCTCGTTTCCGGTCAAGGTCTACTCCGGAATACCCTATTGGCTGCGCGCCACCCCCGTCACAGGCCGCGCCACAGGCCGGGCAGAGGTTGCCGGGGGCAGCCGGGGGCAGCCGGGGGCAGCCGGGGGCAGCCGGGGGCAGCCGGGGGCAGCCGGGGGCAGCCGGGGGCAGCCGGGGGCAGCCGGGGGCTACTGGGGGCAGTCGTGGGCCGGGCCGTGAGAGAGGTTGACCTCGACGTGTTTGTTGCTCGCCACGCCTCGCCGCGCCGAGCCACGCCGCAGCCGAGGCCAGGCCAAGCCAAGGCGGCTCGTCCGGGCCCGTCACCAAGTTCGTCGACACTCGCCGTACCGTGTCTGCATACTACTACCGCACGCAGTGCACACCGTGCGCCCCCCCCCCCACAAACACGCACGCAGATGTCATATATTTCATAAATGTTTCCGAGGCTGTGTGTGTGTGTCGCACATATCTCGACGTCCCTGTCCAAACAACAACTCTGCGTAACTCTGTGGGATTCGCGCTGCAGTTGCATAGTGACGCTTTTTTTTCGGGCTCTCCGCCGTATCTTTCCCCAGAGAGGGGGGAACAGACAGACACAGGCACACAGACGGACGGATTTTATACGGAGTGTGGAGTAGATGATCAAGGTTGTCCGGATCGAAGCCAGGAAGGCAATGGCACGATGAAGGTGAACGGGAGGGGCTGGGCGATGTAAGGAGGAGACTCCTCCTCGAGACCGGTGGTGCTTGACAATTACTGCGTCCCAACCCACCCCAGCGCTGAGGAAAGTCTCGGCTACACACTGTTTGGTGAAAGTGGGTTGTGATTTGCTGATCTCATTTTGATTTTCTTTGTGGAAAAACAGAAACAAGAAGGTGCTTTCGAAATTAACCAAGAATGGACGGGAAAAAATTTGGTTCTCTTGCACTCTAGCAGTAGAGTACTCGAGTGTACCCCACTCCCAGTCAGCAGCTCTTATGCTCGCACAATCCCCCCCCCCCCCCCCCCCGCCTCCCGTCATTCCTTCGGCAGAGAGGGATGGAGCGGGAGCTGGATGAGGACGAAGGATAGAAGAGAGGAAAAGAGAGCGGAGTCCACGGCGAGGCGCCTGCATCGTAATTGCTCGTTTAGCCCCCGGCACCCCGAGGCCAGCCCGAGGCCAGCCCCGAAGCCAGCCTCCCAGCAGGCGGGATGAGCCCTTTGGCCCAGCCCAGCCCTTCCCCACCTCGGCATGAGTCTCCATTCCGGACCAAAGCTCCGTGGCGCGTAACGTTTTAAAGGGCGCACACGGCTTGACGACTGTCGTGGAAAAGAGAATGAAGAGGACGGCTTTTGCGCTTTAAAACGGCGTGCGGTGGTGGCGGTAGCGGCGGCGATGACGGTGGAGTTGGCGGTGGCGGCGGCGGTGGCGGTGGCGGTGGCGGTGGCGGCGGCGGGAGACGGCGCCTCGGCTCCTCGGCGACACTCCTCTCCCTTTTGTCATCAAGGAAAATATCTCGCGGAGATTCCTGTGTAATTTTCCATAGCATCCAGCACGGGCCCACGGGCGCAGGGCCGCCACCCTGTCACTGGCAGTGATGCCAACCCAACCTATCGTAAAACCGGCTCCCAGCGGGGAATTACACATGCGCCACGTTCCCTGCCAATTTCGCGCGCCACAACGACACCTGTTCCTGTGATGTGGCGGGACCTTTGCGGGTGGGAGAGAGAGAGAGAGAAGAGTGATGTCGGAGAGAGAGAGAGAGAGAGAGAGAGAGAGAGAGAGAGAGAGAGAGAGAGAGAGAGAGAGAGAGAGAGAGAGAGAGAGAGAGAGAGAGAGAGAGAGAGGGAATAGAGGGAAGGGCCCCGAGGGCTGATCAACGCCGGCTCTTTACAGCCATACGTGACGCGGTGGAGCCGCCCCGCCCCGCCGCCCCCAGCTCCCTGTTCGCTCGTCGGCCAGCGTTGGCTGTTGGCTGCCGTGAAGCAGTCCGCCGGGGCCGGCAGCAGCAGCAGCAGCAGCAGCAGCAGCAGCAGCAGCAGCAGCAGCAGCAGCAGCAGCAGCAGCAGCAGCAGCAGCAGCAGCAGCAGCAGCAGCAGCAGCAGCAGCAGCATAGCCAGCCGGAGAGCCGCGGCCGGGCTGCAGAGTTACGTGCCTCTGCTGGGGGAGGCGTCGGGGGTCGGAGGGGTTGGTGTGGACGGACGGGGCGGTGGGGCGTATCAAACATTCACCATCCGCGAAGAGATTGTTTCCCCCGGGGAAGTCGGTAATGGCAGGGATGGCGCACAGAGTGAATGGAGAGCGACCGCCACTGACTTTGTGGTAGAGGGAGAGGGACAGCAGTCCACTACACACCTCGGAGGTGGAAACGGTTCGCAATCATACCAAAGGACATGGCGGTGGTGCGCTAGTATTTGAAAAAGGGCGAAATTTGCGGGTGCGGTGGTAAATTATAATGATATTTCTTTCTTTCTTTCTCTCTCTCTCTCTCTCTCTCTCTCTCTCTCTCTCTCTCTCTCTCTCTCTCCCTAAAAGAATGTAGGGGATGCGCGGGGGGGGGGGGGGGATAGGGGTTGGAATTATGAGCCGGCGAACCTGACGGCGGGGTGGATGGTGCTGGACGGGTCAGGAAGGGGGGGGGGGGGGGGCGGTAACCCAACGCCGGGGCAACGCGCCCTTCGCCCGCGACTGTAGCAGTACACAGAAGTACGGCACAAAAGTAATAATGGGGGGCGCGTGTGTGTGCGGAGCCTGTGAAGCCTGCGGAGCGAGTTAAAAATGGATGGCTGGCAGTGTAGAACGAATCGAGGGCTGCTGGCCGCGCGAGACCGGACTGTGTTCCTTCACTCTCAAAAATAAAAATAAAATGTCCATGAGTCGTATGCAACATACGGCACCCGCTAGTTGGTCCCAGCCCCGTGAAGCAACACTGATGAGAGACGACACGGAAAAACAAGTTTAGTGGTCGCAACGAATTTTTTAGCTGATTTCAAGAAGAGCAGCCAATTTTGGTTCCGAGACAATTTGGTCGGGGAACGTTGCGAGCACTATATTGTCTTTTACTGCCTTTTTTTCTTCAACGAACCTCGTCATTGGTTGGTACAACTACCAAATAGTTTCCCCAACGAATATTTAGTTCCTAGAACAGAACTTGACTGCTTGTCTGGAAATCAACTAACAATTAGTTGCGTCTACTAATCTTTTTCTTCTCCGTTGCTGTGTAGGTAACAGGGCGTCCCGCTGCACACTCGATTTCCTTTCACCTGCGCGGCCGCGGACCCCTCTCCCCTTCCTCCTTCTCCTCCTCTTCCTGTCTTCTTTGGGTTTCACCAGCCGAAAGCAAAGCGTTTACATTATTCACCGTAGCCTTTTTAACTTCCTGGTTGCGGCGTTGGCGAAGGAGGCGAAAGGAGACTAGGGGTTGCGAGAAGAGGGGGAAAGGGGGCGGGAGACGGAGCATGTAGCTCACCGGCGATTCACCGTGCACCTGCTATCTTTTGTCAGGTCAGAGGCGGGGCGCTGCTGAGCCCCCCTTGCCCCCCTCTGCCCGCCAGGCCGGCATAGCAGCCGGCAGCAGCCTGCTAAATATCTTAGTGACTGAGGCTGGTTCCGCTGCGCCTTAGTATAGGCGCGTGCGGCCGGCTGGCGGGGGCTTCTGCTGCTGCTGCCTGCAGGGGGCCGTCGGGAGTTGTCTGTGCCCTGCCCGGCAAGGCCCCGGCAGGACCCCGGCAGGACCCCGGCAGGACCCCGGCAGGACCCCGGCAGGACCCCGGCAGGACCCCGGCAGGACCCCGGCAGGACCCCGGCAGGACCCCGGCAGGACCCCGGCAGGACCCCGGCAGGACCCCGGCAGGACCCCGGCAGGACCCCGGCAGGACCCTGGCAGGACCCCGGCAGGACCCCGGCAGGACCCCGGCAGGACCCCGGCAGGACCCCGGCAGGACCCCGGCAGGACCCCGGCAGGACCCCGGCAGGACCCCGGCAGGACCCCGGCAGGACCCCGGCAGGACCCCGGCAGGACCCCGGCAGGGCCCCGGACCCTAACCGCAACCCTCATAGCGCGTTGTGGCCTCCCTCGGTACACTTATTATCTTACGTGCCCACCGAGCCTGCCGCGCCGTAAAAGAAGTGGCTTCCGTGCGGACTCCTCCCCCACCGCCACAACCACCACCACCGCTTTCCCACCCTTTTCCCACTTCTCCCACCGCTATCATGCCGCAACCATTTCCGGATGCCTTTTTAAAGGACGTGCCCATAACGTCAGCATCGCCTTGGTATTCCGTAATATGTGGACGAGTTTCCGAGGCTATGATTCTCTCATGGGTCCCCGTGAAGGAAGCCTCATGAGAAGCTTATCTGTTTCCACGATAATCTTAGTGGTGCCCATGGGAGGTACGAGTTGATTTCCCATGGGAGGTGAATCCTATGAGAATTTTTGAGATGTCGAGACTATGATCTGGTTCCATAGGAAAGATCGGCTCCATTTTCGTACGGGTTTATGGGATCCTCCTATACTTCTCACGTGGATCTATACTTAGACCCACGTATTTTCATTCCTATGGGACGCCATTCCTAGCCTGGGAGCTGCTCGTACCCCGCGCTGCCGCCTCTGCCCTGTCGCCTCACTGGAGCCCCACTCCAGCAGTGGCACTCCTTTGTGGGTACTTACTCAGCGCGCTTCATAAGCCTGGAGCGGCAGGGACCCCCCGCGGCCCCGGCCCCTCCCCCGCGGCCCCGCGGCATCGTCAGCTGTGTTTTCACTTCTCCCGCCAAGAAGCTCCGAATTTATCGCGCGGGGAAAGTTCCTAAGCTGCGGGGCGCACCGACAGTAAATTCCGAACGGACGCCGCCCCGCACGTATCGGGACGAGACGGGGCGCCGGGACAGTCACGATATTATGAAATATAGCGAGGCGGGTGAGGGAAGTTTGGCGCCGCCCAGAGCCACGCGGCGGCCGGCCCTCGACACGTCGACCTGTGGCGGAGGCCGCGCAAAGGCCGGCAAGGACCACGGCAAAGGCAACACTTGTTTTATTTAATTAAAATTAGAACCGAAAGAAAGTTTTCGTTCGCTCGAAAACTTTCCATCGCGGTACATTCTCGCTAATGGCCCACTGCTGACTAGGGGGAAACAGCGAGAGAGAGGGAGAGAGAGAGAGAGAGAGAGAGAGAGAGAGAGAGAGAGAGAGAGAGAGAGAGAGAGAGAGAGAGAGAGAGAGAGAGAGAGAGAGAGAGAGAGAGAGAGAGAGAGAGGTGAAGGGAGTGAGGGATGGGTGGGAGTGAGAGAGGCGCCGTTTCTATTGCTCACGCGCGTGTCTCCTTTAAACGCTGCCTGCAAGAGTGTAAACAAAGGTTAACTTCTCACGCAAAAAAAACAACAACAACAAACAAAACAAAAATAGTGACTGCCTCTCGCCTTATTTTTAGACGTGTCTTACCACGCATTGTGAGACGCCGGAGGATCTGTATTTCGCCGCTGTTTCTCATCCGCCTGTGACAAAGCCTTGTTAAGACGAGACTGGCACAGCTGCAAAGGTGTTTGTGCGCCTCGGACAATGGGGGGGGGGGGGGGGGGGGGGGGCAGCCAGCGCCTGATGGCGGCTCCTCGAGTCGACGCTTCGTGCGGGGCTTCGGGCGGGGCTCCGGGCGCGGTTTCGGGGCCCGGACTCCGACAATCAGCGTCAAGCAGGCGCAGTGCTGGGCCAAAAAGCCGACACCGGAGTGGCGGTGGCAGAGCACTAGCGGGAAAAGGGCAGTAAAGCGGAAAAAAACTGGACCGAAAGGAAGACGCAAAAGCACGTTCCCCCCCCCCCCCCCCCAGTTCACCTGCGCACCCTGTGGTGCGCGGACGCATCGACGTGGAAGTTACACAGCAGCCACATGACCTTGGCTCACTCCCCCGGCAGCACGGACAACATCTGTGCAGCTGCAGCCTCCGCTGTAGCTCCGCGGTGTAGCTTCAAGGCTGTTTATATAAAATTAACAAGGTGAAGTCCACGACGCCGCCCGTAGCACGCGCCCTGTTAGGGCGACCTCTTTTTTGTACGCTGCTTTGGTGCGTCCATTACCATCCAGTGCGCGACCGTGCTCGGTGAGGTGCACCATGGAGTACCACGGAGTGACCGTCAGTGATCACCTGAAGGTGCCGCCAATGATCTACGACGTTTATTCGTCACGTGACGACAATCGTGCGACCCATGTCCCATAGGCGAACTGCAAGAAGACATACTTTCGTGGCAGTTTTAGAAACAATCTGTCAGCAGGTGACGACGACTAGTTACTATCGTCACTTATGGACTATGACGGCTTATTCGTTTTTCGAATGAAGCCAGAGGATTGTCGCAAAAAGACGATAAATATTTTCACAGTGCACCACGGGGCACCACACTGTAAAAATATTTATCGTCATTTTACGACAATCCTCTGGCTAAATCTGAAAAACGAATAAGTCGGCACAGACCAAGTGACAAATAACTCGTCACCGATTTTATTTGGCATTAACCGATAAAATTATGTTTTCGTGAAGTTTCGTTCGATGTGACGAATTATTAACCCTACGAAGAAGTCGTCACGTGACGAATAAACGTCGTAAAGTGACGACATATTCAGGTGATCAGTGAATCGTCACAGCTTTTGTCGTCATATGACGAAAAATATTTACAGTGCACGGGGCACCACGGGGCACCACGGGGCACCACGGGGCACCACGGGGCACCACGGGGCACCATCCGGAACTGTGAGAGGTCGACCGCACAGCATCGTGCCCTCCAATGCATATTAAATAATGCAAACTAATGATTATCATCGGCGCTGTTGTGACTGCCGGCGGTACGAATATATGCGATCCGTTGTGGTCTGGCTTATTACTGTCCCGCCGATAGCGCGTCCGCCGCGGCCCCGCTGCATGCTGCATATGTGCGGCACAACAGCATCCCGGCAGGGAACTGGTAACGGGTAACAAGGTAAAAGGTAACAAGGTAACAAGGTAACAGGTAACACTCCCATCACTTTTCCGCTGAGTCACAGCCACCTCCAGGCTCCGCAGGCTCCGTGGTGTTTGGAGCTGCGTTCCTCAGTAGTCAGCGCACCAAGTTTCCTCAATACTTGTTGTTTTCAATAACGGGACTGGCAAGCGGATGGTTGGCGGAGGGCGGGCAGCACAGCAGCAGCCCAACCTCAGCAGCCCAGCAGCAGCCCAGCAGCAGCAGCCCAGCAGCAGCCCAGCAGCAGCACAACAGCAGACCAGCAGCAGCCCAGCAGCAGACCAGCAGCAGACCAGCAGCAGCACAGCAGCAGCACAGCAGCAGCCCAGCAGCAGCCCAGCAGCAGACCAGCAGCAACCAGCAGCAGCCCAGCAGCAGACAGCCAGCAGCAGCCCAGCAGCAGACCAGCAGCAGACCAGCAGCGGCACGGCTGCAGCACAGCCTCAGTAGCCCAGACTCAGCAGCCCAGCTGCAGCCCAGCCTCTGCAGCTCGCATTCCCTAATTGGCTCCAAGGTCGACGCATGTCGCCACGATGCACGTTTCGCGTACTCCCCAAGCCAGCCTGGCCTCGGGCCTGGCCCAGCGCGGCACCCTTTGAACTTCGTGTCTCCTTGACCTCCAATCACCGTCGGCTAACCCCGTGTGCGTGCGTGTGTGCGTGAGTGTGTGTAGAGCCACAGCAGCAGCGTCCGAAACACACTCATTTTCATTTTTACTCGCTCTTTGAGAACGCGGCTTCCAACGCTGGCGCTACTCCGCGTCGCAGAGAGCGAGTATTGGTCTAGGCCCAAAATGTAAAAACGTTCAGTGTGGCTTAGCGTCGGTTTGGAAATGTGTGAAACGTTATGTGGGGTATCAATGGATAGGTATTGATGTAGGGAACGTGCGTGATTGTATTATAGCCAATGAATAATCAAAATGAAAACTATATAAGCAAAAAATAAAATTTTCCTGCCTTACGAAGAAAGCTTTGTATTGCAATTACCCACTAAATGTGTGGGTGGGGGTGATGATGCATAGAACTCATAGATGGAATCTGGAAATGATCCGAATACATCCTAAAAGGTCTTGCGCGAGGGGTATCGTGAATACTCTTAGCGACCAGAGAATTTCGAGGTAGATGGGAGGCCTTCCTAACCGGCGTCGGGTGTAAAGTGCATTTTATTAGGTGACAGTTACATCCGATGCACAAAAGTAAACGATCAGTTGTTGTAAATAATAGAGGGATATCGTTTGTGAGAAATAGCGCGCGGGGAGGGGGGTAGGGACGGTGTCAATAAAAGTATTAGGTTATACTTGAGGGAATGACGTTGGTTGATGCACCACCATCTTGATAATAAAAGCCATCTAGCGGCAAGAAGTGTAACTAAATCATCATGTAGTTATGAAAGCATCCGTAAAAGTGAGTGGCAGCACTGCTGACTGGATATCCAGTTGTACCACCTTTAATAGATTATATTATTTGTAAATTGTATGCGTATTTGCGCTGTCAGTTGAACAGTTGAACTAACTCGGTCTCGGACTGAAGAAGAGCACACACAAGTCGACTGATATAACCAGAAGGACTTTATTGGGTGAGCGCCGCTCACATCACAGACTGAGTCCCGCACAGGCGCAGGACTGTTGTGGCAACCGCGGGCCGCCGCGTTGCGTACAGATTGAGAATGCAGTTGAGACCCTGAACGAGACTAGGGCTAGCCAAACTAGCCAGCGGTGAGAATGCTAGCTGTTTGCTGGAAAGAGCCTAGAACACAACAACTACTCCGCCCTTTCTTTAAGAGAACTGGAACCACCCCAAAAGCAAAATCAAGGTCTCAGACCGCATTCAAGAAATCAAAATGTCTCTGGTTCTTGAGGTTCACAAATCACTGCAGATGTAAGTTCATAAGCCAAACTTGAGGTGGCTCGACTGATGGCGACACTGGGAGGCGGACACCTCCTCCATCGGGGCCGGATCTCCGTCTTGAAGCCACCACGAAGGCGATGGCGCGAGGAGGCGGACACATTGATCCAAATCCAAATCAGCTACCAGGGATATTCCGGTTGCGAATTAAAGACAGATGCAAAGAGCGAGTTAAACCATGGACGCTGCGGCGTCCACCTTCCCCCTTGTTTTTAAGTGTGCTAAACTGCTCTTTATATTTGGGAATACATGTTTGACAGAGTCCATTTTCTAGTGCGGTCGGCGGGCAGGGCAGGTAGTCGTGGGTGCCTGTCCGCGAGGGGTCACGCCGTATCCGCAAAACGTTACTCATTATTCTTCGTCGTACTGCTTGGGCCGGCACCGACTGCTTCCGGACGGTGTCGGCCCACGCACACACGCGCCCGCCACGCGCCTGCCACGCGCCCCCAACGCGCGCCGACACCATCCACGGCCACTTATATTACGTTAATGTGGGCAGTAACTTACCTCCCCAGAGGCACTCTCGTGCTGGGTGTGGGGGTGCGTGGTCACCTCGCGGCACCGTGCCAGATAGGAGGGTCGCCGCGGTGGGTCAGCTGAGAGTCGTCTGCAGCGGCCCGGATCGCCCGGAGGGTAGGCAGCCGGCGGGGCCTCGGCGCACGACTGCCGTGCGGGTCTGCCTATCCTCGACTTGGCGGGCGCCGGCCTTTGGCACTTTGGCGCGCCTTTCCAAACGTCGTGGCAGCGCGTTCCTCCCGCACTCCGTACTCCGTACTCCGTGTCGCTGCTCTGTGTGCGCCACGGAAGCGTCGAAGGACAGAGAGCGCTCCAAGCCGAGTCGGCTAATTCGCAAGAGCGAGTCCTTTTACACTGTGACCCCCTGAGAAACATCAGCGTAATGAGATCCCCCGGCCCCCTCTGGTCCCCTCTGGTCCTCTCCCTCTCCCGATCCCGACGGCACAAAGTAGACGCGCTACGCCACCTTACGCAGTACGACTGCCAGGCGACACAACACACACACACGCACACGCGCGCACACCCACGCACGGCACACGGCCCCAGGCACCCCCGCCTCTGCTCCGGCAGGTCTCGTCAGAAAACGACGGGAACAATATGAAACGTTCCCGTGAGTTGTTCCCAGCCGTCACTCGTACTGTACGAGTTCTATAACGGGGGATCCCTCCAGTGGAGGCGTTACGATCTCATCAAACTAATGAGTGTCATTGAAACGGGGACATAATTTCCAATTAGATATGATGCCGGGGAGAGGAGCTCTGAGTGCAGTGGGACGCAGCGGCAGTGAGATTGGGGATTAAGGGCCGCCTGCTGCGAAGGGTTTCTGGGGGGGGGGGGGGGGGGGGGAAACTCGAAGCGCGATGATCCAAGCAGCATCCGGATAGGGGGAGGCGGACGGTGTGAACTGGCTGCGACTCAGCAGAGCGATTCCAGTTGATTCCAATCACGGATTCTAACGACCGCGTTATTAATAATTTATTATCACATATCATGGTTGCCATACAATTAAAGGAACATAAATATTGCGACAAATTTTAGAAACTTAATTTAGTTATTTTTTCCCCCTTTAAAGTCGTCGATGTTTGTCTCCGTTTATTTGGTATGACTTGCTGCGCTGCTGCCCGGCACGGTTACGAGCGCAGACGTAAGCCAAGCAGCGAACCACCACACCATGCACCACGCCCTGCAATCCGGTGGGCCGACCCTCTATTTTTCTCCATCCATATATATATATATATATACCTCTCTCTCTCTCTCTCTCTCTCTCTCTCTCTCTCTCTCTCTCTCTCTCTCTCTCTCTCTCTCTCTCTCTCTCTCTCTCTCTCTCTCTCTCTCTCTCTCTCTCTCTCTCGTGCTCTCTTTGGACCAACCAACACACGGATGGTCATTAGTCAAGACAGGCGGGCTGCGCTCGCGGGCACACACACACGCACCCACATACACATTCCCATACACACACGTTCCTCTGGTTTACACGCGTTTTATTACGGGCTCATTCCGACTTTCTGAAATGTGTCGCCCGGGATAAAGCGTGCAATCCAACGCCCAGGTCGTGAAACCGGGTCATATGTTATCCAGCTGCGTCTCGCTGCACTCCGCTCTATTCGGTCGTGTCTGGGACCGAGGTTCGAACCCGCTCAACTGCCACCTGCCACCTGCCTCTTTCGAGGGCCGCGGACTTTTGCAGTGCATCGTCATTGTAACACGCGACGTAGAAAGAAAAAGGGGGGGGGGGGGAGGGACATCAGAAAAACAAGAGTCGTCCCTTCATGGCCAGGCAAAAAGCGGTGGAGTAGTAAAACATCCTGCTTGTTTCGGCACGGCTGGGCGCGGCTGCGGCTGGCCCGGCGGGCGGTCCATGACGGATGCTGCGTGCCGGACGGGGCTGCTCCCCCTACCGCTCGGACTTCATGACTGGCGCTACGACCGCACGAAGCTGACCGCTGTGCCGACTATGCCATATGAAAAATGAGTCAAATGGTATGACAGGTTCTCCTTCTGGTCCTTGCCAACCCTTTTCGCTCGCTATGATCCTCTTCGCGTTGCTATCGCCCCGTGCCGTTTTACCCCTACATTCTTGGTGCTGACTGAAATATCGCAGACGACGCAGCAAATGAATCAAATAATAGACGCGGTACAGAAATATTTAAAAAAAATGTAAACCCGGGGTTTGAAAACAGCAGAGTATTAGGTGATGCCCAAGAGAGAAAGACGGGGACAAAGGGCTGGGGGAGCGTTAAAGAGAAAGGGGTGGAGGGACAGCGCCGAGATAAGGGAACTCGAACTGACTCGGTCCACTAATGGACTCGGCATGCCCCCCCCCCCTCCCCAACTGCACGCCTGGCGCGGACGGCACTGACCTTGGCGAGGGCTGCTGGATAGGATTCCTGCCCCGGATAGGGGTCACCGAGCGCTAAAGGGGTGCGGAAGGAGGGGAGCATACACTGTGGCCAGCCCTCTGCATTCTCCGCGCTGCTCACGGAGAAAAAAGATTAGTGTTCGCAACTAATGTTTCAGTTGATTTCCGGACAACCAGTAAATTTGGTTCTGAGAACTAAAATTTGTTTGGAAACAATTCGTTAGTTGCTTCAACAAAGAGGTCCGTTACCGGAGCAAACCTACATTTTCGCTTCCGCGAGAAACCTTTTCATTCCAGCCACTAACTTTTTGTCGGTTCAACTAACAATTAGGTCCCCCAACAAAATTTTACTTCTTAGAACAAAAAATTACTGCTGGAAATCAAATGAAAAATTAGTTGCGACTGCTAATATTTTTTTCCCCCTTGCTGCTCCGTGGGTTCAAGTACCCAGCACAGTTGAAATTTCACTCCCCACTTAGTTGCACCGGCCGTTCTCCCTCAGCAGCCTCTCCCCGCGCTGTGCGAACTTTGGTACTATCATCCATCGCGACCAACGATTTCCTTTCTTGGGCGAAGAAGAAGGGGCAGATTCCGCGCCAGAAGTGGGGGCGTGGCGAGGACGGGCGTGGCCAGGCGTGGTGCGGCCCCAGCGTGGCAGTCAGCCAATTCACCTCCCAGCCCACCCCGATACAGTCCGGGGTGTGCTTCACACGTCAAGCTGTCCGCATCTCCGAGCCCTTACCAGAGGTGGGAGGATGCGGAAACAGGCGCCGTAAACTGTTTGAAAGTCAGCCTTAAAAAAAAACTTCGTGTAGGAAAAATTGATAAAAGTTTGGTTAATTTTGTGCTTCGAAGTGTACTACTCTCAGAGAAACGAATTCTTGATTCAATTCAATTTAATTCTGAAATTGATATCTTGATTTAAGAAAATATTCTTAAATGCTATTATCCTAAGAATCTGTTTCTCTGGGTCTACTCAGCCAATCGTTATTCTTGTAATCTGAAAAACAAATGTGTGATGATATTGACATGCGCTCAACTGGCTCAAACGTAATAACGATTCGATACTAAGCATTATCCATGTGGCCGCCACAGAGGTCCATGCCGCGTGACAAGTGCTTCTGACTTGCATGACTGCATGTTTGATGTCGCCACTGTTCTGCAGGCTGCTCGGGGAACCCGGACGCCAAGCGGCTGTACGATGACCTGCTGTCCAACTACAACAAGCTGGTCCGGCCCGTGGTCAACGTCACCGACGCCCTCACCGTGCGCATCAAGCTCAAGCTCAGCCAGCTCATCGATGTGGTGAGTACCGGGTTCGAATACCGCCAGCCACCCTCTCAGCTCCAGGTTTTTTTCCCCAATGCGAGAAACAAAGTTACTGTTCGAGAACAGCAGCAGCGCGTGGGGGTCGCAGGGGGTCAAGATGAGTTCTCAAACTTCTAACCCCGAGAGGCATTTCATCGTCTTGGAGAAGGAAATTCAGGGCGATATTCCTTCACGGAGAAACAACGTCGGGGCGGACTTTAATATCCTGGACCGTCAGGGGCTGGGCTCTGCCAGGCTCTGCTCCGCTACGCTCTGCGGGCTCGAGGTAATTAACGCGAGAACGGCAATGTAAATGGGGGAATATATAACGCTTACTTCGAATTTTCCTTTAATGCACCGGACTTAATATCGGAGAAGAAAAAATATGGGTGCTGTCCAGTCCTGCAGAAATAGTCAATTTAAATAGAGAAGCAAGGTTCTGGAACGTGCTGTGGAAGCCGGTGTGGAAAGGGAGCCACGCCGGTGTGTCCTTAGAACAAGCAACTCCATGCACACAGAGAGTGCTGCGGGTGGGGCCGAGGGCCGGGGGCAGGGGTCGGGTGTACCGACTCACCGCCTCCGGGCACCTCCGGGCATCTCCGGGCACCTCCGGGAAAGTAGCGCGCTCCATTTCGCCGCGGTGGAACCTCTTTTCTTCGTCTCTCTCTCTCTCTCTCTCTCTCTCTCTCTCTCTCTCTCTCTCTCTCTCTCTCTCTCTCTCTCTCTCTCTCTCTCTCTCTCTCTCTCTCTCTCTCTCTCTCTCTCTCTCTCTCTCTCTCTCTCTCTCTCTCTCTCTCTCTTTCTTTTCTCTCGCTCTCTCTCAGACGGCCATAACCTCATATATTGCGCGCACGCACCCGCACACTTCTGCACATACACATGACGACGCTGGAGCAGCGAAAAGCACAAAACATGCAAGCCCGCGGGGTACGGAATAGAACACGGGAGGGAAATGATGAAAAATAAAATCACTTGTGGAAAGAGTATCAACTCGTGAAGGCGGGTACATCCAAAACTCGTTGCTGTTAGCTTGCGTGTGGATATTGAGCGCGTGCTTCCGCAGTTACCCGCCCACCTCCGTGGGGCCCGGGCCCGGCCCGCTAGGCCCCGCGCTCTGCTAGGGACCGCCCGACTTTCTTCAGAAGCGTAATATATGCGCGGAGATTACGCCATGCCCCTCTCTGCACACACGTTGACGTCCCCCCCCCCCCCCCCCCCCCCTTCTCCTCCGTGCGGTGACAGCCCAACACACGGCAATATCACCCGGCGTGTAACATGCGATGATCGGCCCCTCGGCAGCCAGCGCCTTATTGGAGGCTCCAGTAGCTTAGCTCACAAGCCGCCTGACTGAGGGTGTGCGGGGGCCGCGGGGGCCGCGGGGGCCGCGGGGGGCACCAAACACATTGCGCTGTGGGGCGTCTGGAACGCGTAGTAGGGTGGGGATCCGGCTCTGATATGCGGCCGGTCTGCGGCGGCTCCCGGCGACGCGTTTGTGATACAAAAGTCGTCAACTGGAGCCCAGCCCCGGCCCCGGCCCCGGCCCCAGCCCCGGCCCCGGCCCCGGCCCCAGCCCCAGCCCCGGCCCCGGCCCCAGCCCCGGCCCCGGCCCCGGCCCCGGCCCCGGCCCCGGCCCCGGCCCCGGCCCCGGCCCCGGCCCCGGCCCCGGCCCCGGCCCCGGCCCCAGCCCCAGCCCCAGCCCCGGCCCCAGCCCCGGCCCCGGCCCCGGCCCCCGCTCCACCACCCCATACCAGAAAACTTGCGACCAAAGTCGCTGATGCGAGGGCGTAAAGGGACGAGACATCTCACTCTGCCTTTAATGCGCCTTCACTTTGCCAGCAACAGGGTCCGCCGTCGCAGCCCCCGGGCCCCCGGCGCGGCACACAACCCGTCATGCTGGCCCGACCGTTGCCGTTTCATAGTGCTTTCCCTCGTTTCTTTTCCCGGTCAATATCTGCTCCCCCCCCCCCCCCTACCCCCGCGGGGCAGTCGCAGAAGAGCATTGGGGCGTCGCGCGTCGGCCATTGCCGTGCCACAACCAGCATCAGATTGGATTATTTCTTTTTTTTCGTGGACAGTTTTATGTAAAACGCGAGCTGTTTCTAAAGAAGCCGTCAGATGGCATCACGGCCAGAGCAGGTAGTTGCCAAGGCAGTTGCTACATCGTCGCCGGCGACAGGTTCGGGTAGGAGGGTCTTGGAAGAAACTTCCGCAGTGCCAAACAGGGCAACGGGAGCAGCAGAAGAAGCAGCAGCAGCAGCAGCAGCAGCAGCAGCAGCAGCAGCAGCAGCAGCAGCAGCAGCAGCAGCAGCAGCAGCAGCAGCAGCAGCAGCAGCAGCAGCAGCAGCAGCAGCAGCAGCAGCAGCAGCGAGCAACAGTGGCAGCAGCCGTGGTGTCCGGCGAGTTCGCGGCCCCCGGACACGGTCCCGCCGTACCAGATAGAAGATAGAGGTGTCTCGCCCCATCATGGGGCGGCGGAGTACCAAACTGCGGGGAGGAAATACGAAAACAACACGCTCCGCCCCACGGCCACCTCTCCGCCACCCCCCAGCCGCCCCTCAGCCGCCCCTGAGTCGCCGGCCACCGCTGGCCACTGGTCACCGCGCCGGTCCCCGCCGGTCCCCGCCGGTCCCCGGGGCGCCGTGTGTGTCAGCCGGATTGTCTGTCGCGTTATTGAAGGGACACGGCGGCCGTCGTCGCGCGGGCTCAACTCGTCGTCGAGAAGATCATTCCCTTTCTCTCTCTTCTCGATTGGACCCGACGGGGCAATACGGAGGGGAGAGAGGGGGGGGGTAGAGAGAGAGAGAGAGAGAGAGAGAGAGAGAGAGAGAGAGAGAGAGAGAGAGAGAGAGAGACAGAAAGAGGGGACAGACAGACAGACAGATAGACAGACAGAGACAGAGAGAGAGAGAGAGAGAGAGAGAGAGAGAGAGAGAGAGAGAGAGAGAGAGAGAGAGAGAGAGAGAGAGAGAGAGCTGGATCCCATCATCCGCCTCGTCCATTCATACCGCCCAGCCGGACGGAATGCGCCGCATTGTACGGCTTGGCCTGCGCTCTGCTGCTCTGCTCCGACGAGAACGCGGGCTATTTCCGGAGAGAAGTAGTGAAATGTGGGAAACCAGGCATTTCACTCAAAATTAAGGGCTGAGTAAGACAATGTAAACCGTGCCGGAAAATTAAAAAGGGTTAGGCTAGATCTTAGCGCGATCTTAGCGAAATCTCACGCGAGGAAGCTCAATTCTATGACCGCAAGTTAGTTTGCGGATAGCACGTGAAAAGAAAGGTTCCCCTGGGATTACAGCCTTGCACCAACCACTTGTGAACAGCGGGCTGCAGCAGCCTAGCCCAGGCCTCGGGCCTCCCTGCTGACCCTTCAAAGGGGATTGGAGGATGAGCCGCCCAGGCGAGCGGAGGCTGGGGGCTGCTGGAGGCTGCTGGGGGCTGCTGGAGGCTGCTGGGGGCTGCTGGAGGCTCCTGGAGGCTGCTGGAGGCTGGTGGAGGCTGGTCACCGCTGACATGGAATGCGTCCGTCCGACCTTCCCCTCAGGAATCCTCTCATGGACGACGGTGATCCCCCGGCAGGTCCGGCAGGTCCCCGCTGGGCAGCGCTTGGCTCCGCCGCGCTTACAGCGGCTCTGGGGTCGGCCGCTCCAGGGGGAGGAGGAGGGGAAGGAGGAGGAGGAGGAGGAGTGTCGATATGAAGAGAAGAGAACTCCTTATAGACGTGGAGGAATCCCAATTTAATCACACCCTACCACCGCATATGCTTTCCATTCCATTTTCTGTCGCCGTGTGAAAATACAGCGTCGCTGTACCGTGCATTCGCCACTAAGAGGGCTAAAAAAGTGGCATTTTTTTGGCGTGTTTGGTGGTGGTGGTGGTGGTGGTGGTGGTGGTGGTGGTGGTGGTGGTGGTGGTGGTGGTGGTGGTGGTGGTGGTGGTGGTGGTGGTGGTGGTGGTGGTGATGGTGGTGGTGGTGGTGGTGGTGGTGGTCCTTTCAATTGAGATCCAGCAGCAGCGTGCCCTTTCTTGCGCACCCAATCCTTCCTGGCGTTTTTCGGCAAAACACTGCGCGCGGCGGCTCCGTGCAGCGTTTCGCCAACACCAACAACACCCTTCCTCACACGACGCACGTTTGCTTGTTTTTTTGTTGTGCCTCCCCCTCCCCCTCACCACATTCAGTGCACACTATTACATCCCTCTCTCTCTCTCTCTCTCTCTCTCTCTCTCTCTCTCTCTCTCTCTCTCTCTCTCTCTCTCTCTCTCTCTCTCTCTCTCTCTCTCTCTCTCTCTCTCTCTCTCTCTCTCTCTCTCTCTCTCTCTCTCTCTCTCTCTCTCTCTCTCTCTCTCTCTCTCTCTCTCACTCTCTTTCTCTCACTCTCTCTCCATCCACGCCGGGGGAAACAGGGGCGGCGAGCGAGCGGGCTGTTTTGTTCTTTCTTTTCGTCCCGTCCGGTAGTTTAATTAGCAGGAATTCTTTTGAGGACCCCGAAGCGTTAAGAGCGTTGACCTGCGCAACACAATGGGAGGAGGAAAAGGAGAGTGAACGTGCTAACGATGCGGAAGGAGAGAGGGCCGGGGGTGGGGGAATCAGAGAGTCACCCACTCCAGAAAGGCAATAGAAAGGACTGGGGTGGGCTGGGGGAGGCGGTTTGCCGATCCTGGAACTCGTCACCCCAGCCAACCACCCTCGGCAAGCCGTTCCCGGAACCACAGGCAGGCAGGCAGGCAGGCAGGCAGACAGGCAGGCAGACAGGCGGGCTGGCAGGCTCTGCGATATCTAGACAGGTGATTGCTCCGATCTCTGGCTTCCAGCACGAAAAATGGAGGCGAGACACCGTGGTGAGAAGGTGGCATGCCGGAGGGGGGCGGCGGGCGGGGAAAGACCCGTGTTTCTCGCGGCGGGTTCCTTTACACTCGCGAATGACACGCAGAAAAAAAAAAGTTAAACGAAAGACCGTGTACACTTAATTCTAAGGCAGGGCGTTTGATGATTTTATAGTGGAGTGAGCGCGAGAAAGGGAGAGAAAGACGACGAAAATACGAGTGTGTCCAGAAGAGATTGTGTGGTGGTAGGGCTCGGCTGGATGTATCGGAGTACGGAGATTTCACCTGCAGCCGCATTACACCCACTCACTCCACTCTGCGGGTGGCAGGGCTGGGCAACAGGAGCTGGTCCGGGCATGGCCGATGTGTGTGTGTGTGTGTGTGTGTGTGTGTGTGTGTGTGTGTGTGACGGCATCAATTTTATTGCACGCCTGCACGGTTGGGGGCACTGAGCCCCCCTTGATCCCCGCGCGGTCGGACAGAGAGAGATAGGGGGAGGAAGAGAAAGAGAGAGAGAGAGAGAGAGAGAGAGAGAGAGAGAGAGAGAGAGAGAGAGAGAGAGAGAGAGAGAGAGAGAGAGAGAGAGAGAGTGTTACAACAGTGCCGGTATGCAACACGACGCCGTCTCTCTCTCTCCCTCTCTCACGCACATGCACACACACACACGCACGCGCACTCTTCTATTTCTATCTCTCTCGCATCCCTGCGGCTGGGCCGATAGATTGGGTCCCTGCTCCCCGCACCCCCTGCAACGCTGCTGCGCTGCCGGTCGGAAATAGAGCTGCTGAGCGCGTCGGCGGGAGCGCGTGTAAGGCGGGGGCACGGCGCGACACGCACGCACACGCACGCACGACAGAAGCCTGGATACACGCGTTGCCGGGGTCAGGGGGAGGGGGCCCGGAAAAGGTGAAGGAAAGCCCTGCAAGTCGTGAGCGGGGGTCCCAAAGCTCTGGGGGCCGCGGGGCCCTTAGCTGGGCCGGCTGCTACACCGTGCGCTGGGCTAGGCGCTTAGTCGTGAGGATATTGCTTCCTCATCCCCTCGATACCTTTCGTCGCCAGAGGGGCCACGCCACGCCACGCCAAGCCACGCCACGCCACGCCACGCCACGCCACGCCACGCCACGCCACGCCACGCCACGCCGCGCCACGCCACGCCACGCCACGCCACGCCAAGCCACGCCACGCCACGCCACGCCACAAGCAGCTCTATGGAAGCCAATGGTAGGGCGGGCCCGGCCCGGCCCGGCCCGGCCCAGCCTGGCCCACCACCTCCTGACGAATGTGTAGCCTGACTGCCCTCTGGTGACCACTACTATCCGATGACATTGGCACTCCGCCGCGCACATTATTCTCATACTCTCGGTTTGCTCGGTGCTTAATCACCCGGAAAATGAACTACTGTTATTATTGGCCCAGCGTCCCCGTCGCCCGCCACCCCTCCGCCTTGCCCACCACTGTCTAAACTTTCAGGCCGAGGAGAACGGATGTCGATTTCTCTCACGCTACGCTACGCGATGCGAACCGATCGCCCCCCTCCTCTCTCTCTCTCTCTCTCTCTCTCTCTCTCTCTCTCTCTCTCTCTCTCTCTCTCTCTCTCTCTCTCTCTCTCTCTCTCTCTCTCTCTCTCTCTCTCTCTCTCTCTCTCTCTCTCTCTCTCTCTCTCTCTCTCTCTCTCTCTCTCTCTCTCTCTCTCTCTCTCTCTCTCTCTCTCTCTCTCTCTCTCACGCATGAACCGCGTGCGCGCCGTCGTAATTATCGAAGGGAAATGGCTCGTTGTTTTTGCAATCAATTTGTTGTTGTCGGAAAGTTTCCGGCTGGCAGCCGAGCCGCCGCCGAGGCTCCGAAACCCGACCCGACTTCCAGACTGCGTTTGTGTGTGTGCGTTTGTGTGTGTGTGTGTCGTAGTGACAGCCAGCGGCACAATGCGCTTGCCGCTGCTGCCGTTGCTGCCTGCAGAATAATTAATTGTGAATCCGGCGAACGTGTGTCTGGTTTGTGGGTGTGTGTGTAGTGTGTACGTGTATGTGTGTGTGCGTGTGTGTAGTGTGTACGTGTATGTGTGTGTGTGTGTGTGTATGTGTGTATGTGTGTGTGTGTGTGGTAAGTGTGTATGTGTACAAGTTTGCGCGTTGTCTCCTGGTTCAGGGTCAGGAGCAGTATGCAAAAGTTTAATAGAGCATACCGACACCGCTGCGCCGATCTCTTCTCCCTACCTGTATCTCTGTCTCTGTCCGTCTGTCTATCTGTCTGTCTGTCTGTCAGTCTGTCTGTCTCTCTCTCTCTCTCTCGTCTCTCTCTCTCTCTCTCTCTCTCTCTCTCTCTCTCTCTCTCTCTCTCTCTCTCTCTCTCTCTCTCTCTCTCTCTCTCCGGTGGGAGTGGGAAATAGAGATGAGTACTGTACTGCGTGCGTGGTCGTTCAGGTGCGCCTGACGGGTAGGCAGCCACGGCTTCTGCATGCGCGCGCGTCGTGCGGGCTGGCCTACCTTGGGCCTACCCCAAGCCGACGCATGGGGCTTCCAGGAAACTCGGATGCACTTCACGGACCACGGCTTTCGGGATAGCAGGGTCCCAATATCAGCTCCAGACTTTGCGCGCGCTGCTTCGGATGCAAGTGTGTGTGGCAGTCACTTTCTCTCGACTCCGGCAGCGCCCCTGCAGCGCACTCACGGCCTCCATTAGCTGCCGCGTCGCGCACTCGAACGCACGCAGTGTTTGCACGCCGTGTGGGGTGTAACAGCTGCGGACTCGTGGCCCAGCTGATAAGGATGCAAATCGTATCGTCCGGAAGGGCACCGCCAATCAGGCCAGAGGCCCAGAGACCGCTGTCAGAGGCCGCCGTCAGAGGCCGCCGTCAGAGGCCGCCGTCAGAGGCCGCCGTCAGAGGCCGCCGTCAGAGGCCGCCGTCAGAGGCCGCCGTCAGAGGCCAGAGGACTGCAGCCGAACAACTCGAATTACCTCTGGATCACCCCGGGTAACGTCGGATTACCCCTGGACCACCCCGGACCCGGAATATTCTTCAAAAATCTCGGATTACCTGGTGGCATGCTGGTGGCTATCCGGCCTGGATTTCCCCGGATCACTTTTGGGTAGCCTGGATTGCCCCGACCGTATTCACCGGATCATCGAAGTTATTACCCCCTGCTCGACTGCAGCAAAGAGAACGAGATCCCTTCTTGCCCTGTGATCCTGGACTCTAAGACCGATCGTTCCTCCCCCTTTCCCCTGCCACCCCTTCCGATCCAAACCTCCTCTCTCATAACACCCTCCCTACACACACGCGCCTGTTTCCTCCAGACATATTGCAACCTCATTTGCCCGCTCCTCAAGGCCGCCTCCGACGGCGGGTGCACACAGCCGGCACGCGCACAGCAGACGCCCCCCCCCCCCCCTCCCCCCCTCCCCTCAGACCGCTCGGCTTTTAGATGGCTGGCCTGCGGGGGTCGCCGCGCTGCTATGTACTTGGAGGAGCGGGGCTACTTTGTAAGTCGATGTACACGCACACACGCCCGCCCGCGCCACGAACGTATTTCCCCGTGAAAAGGCACGCGCTGAAAGCGCGTGCGCGTGCGCGCGCGCGAGAGAGAGAGAGAGAGAGAAGGATAGAGAATCAGGATAGAAACTGCGGGCTGAGATCCCTTGCTCTGCCGCCGCGAGCACCGCTGTTAGTAATGAGACGAAATCGCGTCGTTCCAGCAAGCAAGGGCACGCTCGGCCTTGTAGCGAGGCGGCACGCATTACAGTTTCATACTGCCGTCGTTTTCATCAGCATCCAGAGTACGCGTGTTCGCCCGCTTCTACGTCCAGTTGCAGTGATGTTGTCCTCCAGTTACTTTTTCCTTTCTTCTTGGTGAATAATTCCACATTTTTTTCTCTCTATTTATCGTCCACTACGTCTCTCTCTCTCTCTCTCTCTCTCTCTCTCTCTCTCTCTCTCTCTCTCTCTCTCTCTCTCTCTCTCTCTCTCTCTCTCTCTCTCTCTCTGCCTCTCTCTCCGCCCCCCCCCCCCATTCTCCCTCTGTTTTTGTTCTCGTATTCCGGTTGAATGAGATCCCCTCGAGTCGAATCTCAAACACATCGGGGAGCCTGTGTGTGTGTGTGTGTGTGTGTGTGTGTGTGTGTGTGTGTGTGTGCGCGCGCGCGCTAGCCTCCCTCCATCCCAGGAAATAGAGAGGACAACATGGGATAGATGTGTTTGCGTGTGGATAAAAACAGCAGCACTGAGGCTGCGGGGCCGGCGGGGCTTCCTCGGGGTGACGGGGCGGAGGCGTCCCGCCGACGTACTGCGTGCGCTCCATGGTCACGGACAGCGTACGTACTACTAAACGTGTGCAAAAGGAGACAGCGACGCCGACTTCCTCCTCTTCTTCTTGCGAAATTTTACGAGGGGTGGCTCTGCTGTGCGGGCTGCTGTGTGACCTCTGAGCCACGCACCGCCCAGCCAATGGCAGCTCGAGGTGACGGCGGCGCGGTGCGCGCGTAAAAACGACATAGAGGTTGTAGAGGAGAGGGCGGCCCCTCCAGGCGACTCCAGCTCCATCTCCAGCTTCTCGGCTTGTCGGACCCACTCGCCAGCACCGGCCGCTGCCGCTTCTGGGAGTGGAATAATGCCAGGGCCAGAGTAAATCGATAGGGTGGACGACGAGTCATTACCGCTGTGCTCCCGCCCTGACAAACTCATCACAGCCATCAGCTACCGCCGCCGCCGCTGCTACCGCCACCTTGGCTGGGACCCCGGCCGACACAAACTGTGATCGAAGTCACGCGAATTGCGTCGATTTGTCTCAGCCACCACCATCAGCCGGAACACTTGCTTCTCAGAAAATGTTGGTATATTTTACAAAAGCTGAAGAATGAAATCTTTGGCGCATGGCCTTAGTTTTCTTTCGGAATTCCGTCGGGCTAGGTAGCTGAGCACAGCGGCCTTGGAGGTGGGCCGACAGCGGCGCTGAGGCAGAGTGAGAGAGTTAGCGGCGGTAAGGACATTCATTTCACCACTAATTCCATTGGGGGAGTCTAATCTTGACTGCCGGCCCCGCCTTTGCCGCCGCCACTGCCACCGCCACTGCCACCGCCACTGCCACCGCCACTGCCACCGCCACTGCCACCGCCACTGCCGCCGCCGCTCCGGACGGACATCCTCACTAAAAGGCCGGGAACAAGACACCGCGCGGCACGGCATGACAAAAGGCCGTCGCTGTGACGTCACCGCGCGTCACCGCCATTGGTCGCCGCCGCACGCATTGTGGGAAACAAAATGCAAATGTTTGGCGGTCAGAGAGGGGCAGAGGCAGGCATTCCACCCGACAAGGATGGCGCAAGAGAAGAAGGAATCCGACAAAGAGGCTCTCTCCACCCGGACACTAGAATATCTCTCTCTCTCCCTCTCTCTCTCTCTCTCTCTCTCTCTCTCTCTCTCTCTCTCTCTCTCTCTCTCTCTCTCTCTCTCTCTCTCTCTCCCCCCTCTCTCTCTCTCTCTCTCTCTCTCTCTCTCCCTCTCTCTCTCTCTCTCTCTCTCTCTCTCTCTCTCTCTCTCTCTCTCTCTCTCTCTCTCTCTCTCTCTCTCTCTCTCTCTCTCTCTCTCTCTCTCTCTCTCTCTCTCTCTCTCTCTCTCTCTCTCTCTCTCTCCCTCCCTCTCTCTTTTTCTCGGTTGACTCTGGAGCAGCCTCTGGAGCCTCACACTACTAAAAAACCCATCTGCACTGCTGAAAGTCTCCCTATTTCCACAGTCGATGCGCGCGGAGAAAGAGAGAGGCAGTTTTCAGCCGCCAGCCGCCGTCGTGACGATGAACTTGTGCGCGGCGCGGGCAGAGGCGGGCGGCGGCGGCGGCGGTCAGTCCATGACACGCGGCTCGAGCCACGGATGAAGCGGCCTCTGATTGCACGTTGAAAACTTGCAGAGTTGGAGATTAATAACGTCATGGGCCCCCCCGGGGGTCTGGGGCCGCGGGGCTCTCCGGTCCCGGCCGGCGGCTGCTGACGGGGTCCGGGCTGTGTGCGGTGCCGGTGAATGTTTAATGCCCCCTGCAGCGGGGGCGAGGGGGAGGGTTTGTGTGGGTGGGGGGGGGGGGGACGACGGCAGGGCAGCTGCGAGCTGCGTGCTCATTTCACGTCGTCGCAGCTTTGGCCTGTCTGAGGGCCGAGCCCTGGGGCTCCGGACTCCGGGCCCTTCTGCCCTGTGCCCTGTGCCCTGTGTGGACCCTGCGACATGCGGTCGGGGCCCGTTAACGACCAGTACGGTGCCGCCTGCCACGCAACGCTGTCTGCTGCTCACATCGGGGCCCCGGAGCCGACCGGCGGCTCTGTAAAGCCACCTGTTGTGTGTACGGATACCCCCCTCCCCCTCCCTTAAAATCTCTTATCTTTCTGGCCCTACTCAGGTGCGTGCTGGAAATACGGAATATATGGGCATGTAATGGCGCGGAGACGTATCGCCCGACCCAAAAATAATCCCACAGCAGGAGATAGATAGGCTGATCCTGTTGCTCCCGCCTCAGATAGGCTAGTCCTGTAGGCCGTGGCGAAGATAGGCTAGTCCTGTGGCTTGCGGCACAGATAGGCTGGTTTCAACGCACTGACTCGAGATAGGCTACCCTTGCAGTGAGGTATCGAATTCGAATTGTGTCAATGCCATGTCCAACTCTGCTTTGAATCCTTCTTTCTGTTTTTTATAAATCTCTCCAAAGAGTTTCGTCTGAGATTTCTTCGAGTTAGATCTGCATCTGTGGCAGCACGCACAGAGCTTCCTCGTGGTGTTCCCGGCGGGTCCCGTCCCCTTCCGGGTCCTCCGTTCTGCGTTGGCGCCGCACTTGAGCAGGTTGCTTGATTAGTTTGTGGACCTCAGCGGCGGAGGGGAGAGGAGCGGAGAGAGACACCCTCCGACCCGACCCGACCCGACCCGACCCGACCCTCGGCTGCGGTCCACACCCCGCCCCGCCAGCCAGGTAGTTTACTCGATACCTTGAAATGACAAGTCGGAGGTGCTGGCTCCGGGCCAGGCAGACGGCCCCCCGCGGCGCCATTGCCGTCACCCCGCGGGGCCCCCCTCGGCCCCCCGCAGAGCCGTACATCACCGGCCGCGATTGATTGTGGGTCTGCTGCGGCGCTGCGATTGTCGGAGGCGTCGCGACAGGCGTCAGCGGTGTCAGGATGAAGGGGGGGGGGGGGTCCTATGGGGTCATCAGTTATCGTCCGGAACGGAGGTGGGAGGTGGAGGGGGGGGGGGGAGGTCACGCATGTTCATCATATTGAGTGGGAACGGTGCATCGCCAACGCATGCGGGCAGCGGCACCCTCGCCGCCCCACAGTCGCCGCTCGCCGTAAATAGAATTAGCGTCCGATTTACATTTCTGGCGTGCTCTACGCCATTGTGCTGCTGTCCTGCGCCCACAGCGAGAATGCGCAGGGTAAAATATTTGTACTTCATCGCAGATTTTTAAGAGTGTATAATCAGGTGGAGGAGCTCTGATATGGAAGGTTTCTTTCTTCTGACTTAAACTTCTAATGCGTGTCTCATCCGCTGTGGAGCGCCCCGGTGTGGAGAGGGGGGAAAGAGGGAGGGGGGGGGTCCGTCTGAAGGGGGGGGGGGGTGTTATTGATGGGCAGCCCTGGGGCTGCATCCCCTCCCCCCACCACCACCACCACCCGGACCTGACAACAGCCACATCACACCCCCTGGCAAACTCTTCCTTTATTGCAGTCCTTCTCTTTCTTTATTTCTCTTTTATGGACTTTATAACAATTCCACCCTCCCTCTCCTGCGACGGGAGGGAATACTTCGTACTCCTGTGTGTAAATGACCTGCTTCACTCGCCTCACGCACACACACACACACACACACACACACACACACACACACACACACACTGACCTCACACCGGGGGTAGGGGGTAATGATCTCAGAGAGCGCTTGCATCCGAGGTAGACCTCTCTGTAAACTCCCAGGAAAACCTCACTCCGCCGCAGGAAGGCCGGCCCGGCCCGGAGCAGCTGAGCCGTCCTGGTCCCATGAGGGCCTCCGCCCGGAGCCCCTCCTCCCCCTCCTGAGGTCCTTGAGGGACACTGTGACGGCCGCCTCTGGGCCTGACACGTAAGGGTAGGCAGTACCGCACTGCAGGAGGGCGCGAGGGTTGCCTACCTCTTGTAGGCTGGCCTTCGAATATTGCGATTCTCCGTGTTCCCTTCATCCACTGCGGGTAAAGGGTGTGCTCCATGAGGGCGTGGTGGACAGCCACTTTAACGGCTTTGGTCCTCTGTCTCCCCTCCCCCTCTCTTTCGTTCTCTCTCTCTCTCTCTCTCTCTCTCTCTCTCTCTCTCTCTCTCTCTCTCTCTCTCTCTCTCTCTCTCTCTCTCTCTCTCTCTCTCTCTCTCTCACTCTCTCACTCTCTCACTCCTGATCACCTGCTGGCAGCGCTGGCCGCGGCCCCAGGGACGGGACTCTGCGCCTCACACCGTCTAGGAATGAATAACGCGGCTCAAATCCCCGGCGATAAATTAATGTTTCTTCAGCAGCAGCGGCAGCTGCGGCGGCGGAGTAACCTGGTAAAGCTTTGCTCGTAGCCAAATTAGGAAAAATTGAGGTCGCTTTTCGCAAACACAGGAACGGGAACGCGGCGCCGCGCTCCACGCGCTCGTCTCGATTTTTCATCGTCGCGCTGCCTGCGCCCCCCTCCCCTCCCACCCCACGGGCGGCCCGGCGGCCCCCTCCCAGCGGCTGCTGGGCGGGGCGGGGCTCTGGTGGCACGGGGCAAATCGACCACCGGTGGCGTAGCGGGGCCCACCTCTGGATGCGTTGTCCAGAAGAGGCCAGGGAAATCGGAAAATTCAAAGTCAGCATCCAAAATCTCCGTGTCTGTTGTCGTTAACCGCATCAGCACTGATTTTTTAACTTTCATAATTTTCTTTATCGCCCTACTTATTGCTTTTCCAGCAAAAATTTGTTACACAAGCTCAGTCGCTGTATCGGGTCCATCCATCCATTCCCCAGTAGCATCAGCATATATTTCATGCCAACCGCACGTGAGCCATTAATGTCCCATCTTTCATTCAGGAAAAGTAGTTTTTTTTTGCGGGGAGTGGGGAGGGCGGGGGCGTCATATGACCTTGAAAGGGATGATGGCATGTCAGTGCCAAAGTCAACTGTGATCGCTTTCTATATTGGCTGTTAACCACAGTAGGAATGGTCTTTGGGTTATGACTGTGTTTGGTGGTGACGTGAGAAGATTCCCTCTCACCGATTGTGAAACAGCCCATATTGTTAGTGTGCCGAGCCGAGTCGAGCCCGGGTTAAAAGGGAGGCAACCCAAGAGTCGGGACCGCTTCGGACCCTAGAATATGCACAAGAGGCACAACCCCTCAAAGCCGCTCAGAACACTCAGAACGTAACATTGTCGATGTGCCGACCGGTCGGTGCCAGCGAGAACTAGGGGCCGCGCCACGACCAGCCAACCTATCGACAATGAAGTCTCGCCACGATTCCCCTCACATTTCCCGTTTACATAATGTGTTCAGTCGCTGTAGACTACGACAATTTGGCGTTTCCCGTATAACAAGGTGTCGGCCAAGGCGCCACCCGTCTACTCTCACTTGCATTCTAGAGTAAAATCTTGTTTAAAAAATAAAAAAGTGAAACTTCAAATCACCTACGTTTCCTCCGGAATTGAAAATTGACTAAGAGCTAACCAAATAAAATTCCGCATGACAAATATAAAGAAATCTAAAAATTGCACCAAATCCAATTTTGGGACACTTCGGGCCTACCAGTATTTCACGAAGTGTAATAGTATTTTATTATTAGTTCGCCGCACTCGCTACGCCTTTTCGACTTATCGGGAGTAAAAGCTAGCTGACACCTCTTTCTTCCATATTATTTAGTTTAGCTATGCTATGCTAGTGCTATTTAAAGAGGTATCATCTGCTAAAAAGTGAACCGTTCAATCGAAAAGTTTTACGTATGGGGTTTGTGGCAGCGTTGTGGTCAGCACGCCAACCACAGAGTGGACGGATTTCTCGCCGAGACCAGCCGAAACCACGGCGGTCCGGGAAACTTTGCCGCTCTGAAATCTGGACCTCCCGTGCTCTCTGGCTGTGCTGCTGCTGCTGCTGCTGCTGCTGCTGCTGCTGCTGCTGCTGTATTGGAGGTCGTTAACGTTATGGAGGAAGCACGCGAAAATCGACGTGCGTGTCCGGGACGGCTAGCCATCCCTAGAGTTGTGCTGGGGTTGCTGAGCGGCGCATGTGGAGGCAAGTTTGTTGCGGCCGGGGGTGGCGGGGCGGGGGTGGCGGGCCGGGGGTGGTGGGCCGGGGGCGGCGGGCTGGGGGCGGCGGCATTCTGGACCGTGACGGCGACAGCACCTCGGCAGATAACGGCGCCCGGTCGTCCGGCTTAGACCACCCGTCTCGTCCGGTCCGGTTCACTGTATTAGGACTACCGTGCGTTTCGCTAAAGTAGAAAATGATCTTCTCTCAGAGTAAAACTAGGTTAGAGCAGCTTCTTTTTCTCGTGTAAATTCCTGAACGACGGTCACCTAAAGTAGGGTAGTAGGGCAAACCGCGGCCTGCATTCGGTTTTCCAAAAAAAATCTCATTTATTTTTAAAATCGTACGTCCCCAAAAATAAATGGCGAAACTGGTGGTGTGGTGGTGGTCTAGCGGCGATACGACCTCGTTTGCATTGGTGTAGGAAATGGTAGTAGAAATATGAGATTTATGTGCGCATGCATCAGCTTCCGTAATAAGAGAAATAGGGGTCGCGGTGTACGACCTCGTTTGCTTATTGGTGTAGGAAATGGTAGTAGAAATATGAGATTTATGTGCACATGCATCAGCTTCCGAGAGAGAGAGAGAGAGAGAGAGAGAGAGAGAGAGAGAGAGAGAGAGAGAGAGAGAGAGAGAGAGAGAGAGAGAGAGAGAGAGGTAGCAAGGTTGTGTTTGTGATGATTATGCGTAATCATCGCCCGGTGATTACCACCTCATCACAGCCGGCTTAGCCGCCCGTCTCATGGGATACACGTGCGTGCCCAACATGTCGCTGAGAGTAGGGCGGACAGGGGAGGGGGAGGGCAGTGAACTGAAGGCACTGAAGGGGCCTTGATTGAGAGGGATGAGCAGGTGAGAAGATGAAGCCGTGTAGGTAAGGCGGACTAGGCCGGCAGACAGACCGGCTGGGCAGGGCCGCCAGGCGAGCGGATCACTCAGGTGCAGGTGGAGGCGGGGGTGGGGATGGGGTTTGGGCTGGCTCCCCTCCTCGCCTGGCTCCGCCCAGCTCCGCCAGAGGGCTTGGCAGCAGCTCGGATGGCGGTGGCTGCTGGCAGACACAAGTCTCGCCAGGACGACAGATGAGCAGCATTGTGCGTGCCATGGGGAAGGGAGGGGGCTCATACATGCTGATCTTTATCCGCCATGTCTATGATGATCGGCCCCGTCCACACGGTGGCGGGCGGCGTCCTTGGCACGGCCGGCCCTCGCCGCCGTCAGGAGCGACACAAAAATAATATGTGAAGACTTTTTTTTTATGGTTCTCGACATTATTTCGACATATGGTTTCTTTGGGGTAGTTCTTACATCGACCGGATAAGTGATACGAGAATGTCACCTTGAGGTGTGCACGTTACCCAAAGCCCTGACGGGGGGCCTCGGCGGGGAGTGAGAGGGGGAAGGGGGAGGGGGGGGGCGTTGCCTGCGGCCCTGCAGCACCGCCAAGCCCAGGTGTGGCGCCACCAAGCTGCTGCTTCCTGATTCCATCGCGGGGAACGACGCCGTAGCTCAGGCTGCTGCTCTGGCGTCTCTGCTATGCTTATCGCCCCCCCCCCCCCCCCCCCTTGGCGTCCTCCCTATAAACTCCCCCCTCCCCGCGCTCCTCCTTCCCCGCGGGCCCCAAACACAGCGATGGCTCCGATAATATGGCATGTGCACCAGCCGCATCACACTTTTATCCCTCCTCTGTGGCCGCGGGGCCGGGGTGCGGTCAGCCGGGGGGCCGCCGCCGGCGTGGACAGTCCCGGCCAAAACCGTTGGCGGTTTCAACACTCCTCAGACTACACTTCCAACATCGTGTTCCTCTCTGAGCGGCGCAGGGTTTGACTGCTATTTACATAGTCGCGCACTGTAGCCCTGTCTCCGTCTCTGTCTCTCCTTCTTGACCTGCCGCCAACGCCGGTGCGTGCCGTTCTGGCCCCGAATGCGAGAAAGAGGGCGGCGGCGGTACAGCAGCAGATGCCCGCCTCCGCCCGCCTCCGCCCGCCCCTGAAATAGATTAACGGGGGGATCGGGCAGAGGGCCGAGGAAGGCCGAAGGGCCGCCGGGGCGCGCGGCCCCTCCGGGTCCCTCCGGGTCCCTCCGGGTCCCTCCCTCCCAACCGACGCCCCTCAGCAGAGCAACTTTTGATGGGCGAGGCGGCCGGGCTGTGCTCGCTGGGCTGGGCAGGGGGCGGGGCTGGCGGGGCTGGTCAGCTGTTACCTCCGAGCAAACGACTGTTCGGCATGCTCATCAGCGCCCAGCCCGGTGCGCACCGCCAGGGACCGTCTATGAAAAATGCGTCAAGGCGGCGGAGCCTTATGGCGCCTGGGAGGTAGGCAAACATTCTGAGCCGCTGCGCGGGGCTGTGCTGCGGGACTGCCTACCCTCGACTTCACAGGCGCTCCGCACCAGTGCGCCGCGGCCGCGCCATAGACGGAGATCCACTCGGAGCGCAGCGGAGTAAATCCAGGAGGGGGACGTCCACTTTGGCTAAACAATTAGTCACAATTTACTTTGTATTAAACGAAGCGGCACGCATAGAGAGAGTGAGAGGGGGGAGGGCTGCTGGCGACAGAAGCAGAGGAGGGGCGGCGGAGCGGGCCGGAGCAGCACCACGGTCGGGCGCAGGCGGAGCAGGTCTGTCGGCAGCAGGGACACCGTGTCGACCAGCTCGGAAAAAAGAAACTAGTGGCCTTGCGAGTCGGGTGCAAAGGAGGATGGAGTCATCGTTGAGAGGTACGGGGAGAGTGAGACAGAGGGAGTGGAGCCCGCACGGAAAATGGATCTGCGGCAAAAGCGCGCCCACCTAGACTGTGGCAGTGGTGGTAATGGGGAGGGCAGTGGATGTGACCCAATTATACTGCCACCTCAGACCCATACCGTGCCGGGCCTGGGCCCTGCGTGAGGCCCCTGCCCAGGGGGCGTCGGGGACACGGCCTGCTGCGGTGTCTGCGGTGTGTGAGGCGGGCCGGGGGCCGGGGGCCGGGGGCCGGGGGCCGGGGGCCGAGGGCCGGGCGACCGCCCCTTGATGGCGTTACAGTAACACGCACTGTTGTTACAAGCGATGGGAGAGGTGGGGGGAAAAACAAGGGGCACCAAGTGAGGCGCGGAACGGCAGGACACAGGCTCCAAGCACGACCTCCAACAAATAATTAGCACTGTACCCTATCCGACGGTAATTGCCATTTAACTGCCACGAAGAGAACGACGTTTTATGTGAACCGCCCCAAGAACGGGAGACGACTCTCGATCTCGAGCAAAGTACCACGAACAAATTGTTGCAGATGTTTTTTTTTTTTTTTTTTTTTTTTTTGTTACTGGCTGGTACCAATCTGGGGAGGGTAGCTGGGGGAGGGGAAAGCAGTCAGAAAACGCACGCCGAGTTACAGGGGCTCTGTTGTCGTCCCAGCTGTCATAACATCTAAACTAATCTGGAGGCCGGGCGCGTCCCTTAATTTAGCAGCCGCGCCTAAAAGGTTCGCTCTCTGTCGCTCTATTCCCGCGACTCTGTTGCCGCCTAGGATTTGGATTTCAGTGACAACACAACACATGAAAGCTAAAAAAAAAAGAGGGAAAAAAGGGTGTCGTTGGGCGAGTCAGTCGTCCCGTGCGAGAGAGAAAACGCGGTCGTCTGCGAGCGTTTCTGTTTGTGTTGAACCCGCAGCATCACCCCCCCCCTTTTTTTTTATCCGCCAAAAAAATGTTCGATGTAAGTTATGGGGCTTGCAGACTTTAATGGTAGCACAGAGACACGTATGCCAAACGAGAAAGGGTCAAACACGGACTGAGAGAGAGAGAGAGAGAGAGAGAGAGGGAAGGGGGGGGGGGGGGGGGGGGTGAACAACCGCCATGTCCCAACAAACTTGTTTCTGATTTGATTGTTTGCCCGTAATTACTCGGAGGGCCTCTCCTCCTCTTTCAAATGCGACGGCGCGGCGTTTGCCGGAGGCCTCATGAAACAGAAAAGAGGAGCGAAGAAGATAAATGGAGAGACGTGGTTCGGAGCGGCGCTACTGCTGCCTCACGTGCTGACTGCAGCCGACACGGCGCCAGGACACAAAGGACAAGGTCCTTGCGGATCGGGGCTTGTACGACAGAGGACACGCGGAAAGTAAAAATAATGACTATCTTTTCCCCTCTTTACCTCCTTCTTCTTGAGCGGCGCGGAGGCTGGCAGAGCCGTCTAAAACCGCGCGCATTTCCAGAGGCAGCCAGAGGCAGGCCAAGGCAATGGATTTGGAAAGGGAAGAGGCGGCGCCTCATTCTGACAGAGCCCACAGCCCGTAGCCGCCGCGGCTCTGCTTTGGCATGCCTGGATTTGCCCGGTGCGGGCACGGGTTTTTCTTTTCTCTGTCTTCCTTTCCATGCCCCCCCCCCTCCCCCTTCCGCTGCTGTCTCTGTTTCTGTTGCTGTGAGTGGCCTCCGCCGCAAAATGATTCACGGGAAAAAAAAGTTTAGTTGAGGCAGCTGACATGTCAGTTGCCAGCGGTCCTGAAAACACTGTCAGTTGCTGCAGCTAACCAACACACAGCGGACATAACAATGACGTTCAGTTGTCAGAGCAATACTTTTGATATCGTTCAAGAACTCGAGTAAAGTTGCGGGAGTGAATATGTTTGTTGCGAACGCAGACATTTTGACTTAATGAAAATGTGAGCCAGAAATTTCTCATACTGTGTCACGTGACGAGAAAATAGAGCATGAAGTAGTCACCCACCACCGTGAGTTGAACCCGCGCCTGCAGCGTATCGTGCGAGCTCGGAACCCCTGAGCCACCGCTACAATCTAAAAGAGGTTGCTACCCACCGCCACCTAAGGTCCATCTCATGTTTTTTTAAGTTCGATGTCAGTCTTCATATCTGACGCGTGCTCGCTTTTACAGCTGAACGCCTATGTTACTGCAACAGTCCTCAAATAGCTGTCGGTCTAAACAGGAAAGCGTGCAAGTGACAAGTCAAGTTTGTTCAGTCAACCATATACCTGTGGGCTCCCGCAACAATTTCAATTTTCTTGATGCCAACAAAAATTTTGCTGCTGCCAACAACGTTTCCTTTCTGAGAACAAAATGTGTTCTCAGGTCCGCTCCGAACTGACATGTCAGTTGCCACAACTGACCTTTAGTTACGACAACAAAACCCTTTTTTCCGTGAATTTGGCAGGATTTGCCGCGAGGATGCGTGCCGCTATCCTGCATCGCATTTCGCTTCCGCCGGATGCCCTACTCCCTCCTCTCCTCCACATCCTCGCCTTCGTATATATATATATATATATATATATATATATATATATATATATATATATATATATATATATATATATATATATATATATATATATATGCATATATATACGGTGGTGTTGGAGCCACACAGTGGGGCGTTGATGAACTCGCCGGCTCCAGCTCGCTCCGCATTATCGCTGTGTGCTCATTGATGCAAAAAGAGCCGGAGAGAACGCAGCGAATCTATGGCGTCGCTACACATTAACGCGGCCATATTAATGCCGTATCGCTAATCCGTTCCTCACGCCTTTGCCTCCAATCTGTACCGACGGATCGCGGACGGCGTCATAATAATGGATTGGACACATCCCGTCCGCGAGATACTTTTGGTCATTCCCAATCATCATGATTCTTTGTCATTTCCCTGCATCATTTGTTGATATGACCCAATCATAAACGACGGACAAAGCAGTGGTGATTCCCGACATGGGTTGATTGTAGCGGAAGTGTACTTATTTGCGGCGAGAACAGCGTGTCCCATCTCTGTCTGTTTGTCTGCCTGTCTCTCTCCCTCTGTCTCTCTCTCTCTCTCTCTCCATGAAACAGTTTTCACATGAGCGAGCTCTGTGCCCCACCGCCGCGGCTGCTCCCTAACGAGCGGTGGCAGGCTACCATCATCTTATCTGACGCTGTTCCTCCAGACGTTTACCGAGCGTGAGGTGCGGTCTGGGTACGGGGGGAGAAGGCGAAAATGGGCTGCCAGTAGTGAGGCCATATGCTCTGCCATGCTCTGCGCGGAGCTGTGCCCGGCTGTGCCCTACCATGTCTTATACGGCTAAAATTAGGGCTCCAAAAGATTCATCAGTGAAGTCATTTATACCGTGAACAGCGACGCCGAGCGCCGGCGAGAGCTGCTATGGAGTGGCAGGCCAGACTGCTGCATTCAGAAGTCCGAGGCTGCCTATGCAATGACGCGCCATGTTGTTGCTCAGCGTCGCCAAAAAAGAAGAAGAAAATTTTCCCTTGCGACGGTACCGTGGATGTACGTAATGGCTGATCCCTAAGTGTTTCTGTGTGTGTGTGTGTGTGTGTGTGTGTGTGTGTGTGTGTGTGTGTGTGTGTGTGTGTGTGTGTGTGTGTGGAGGGGGATGGTGGTGGGGAGGGGGGGAGGTCCCCAGCCACTCGAGTGAATACAGCTCTGACGCTCGGACGAATTTCATAACCGAGTGGCCGGCAATAAAAGGCGCGTGTGCTGCGCTCGGTGGGGGGTCGAGTCCGGGACGCCAATAAATTTGAGGGAGAAATGGGTTCTGGTGGGTCATGGCCGCCAACAAACAAGCAGCATCGGCGGAGGAGGAGTGGGGGTGTGGGAGCAGGGGTGAGAGAGAGAGAGAGAGAGAGAGAGAGAGAGAGAGAGAGAGAGAGAGAGAGAGAGAGAGAGAGAGAGAGAGAGAGAGAGAGAGAGAGAGAGAGAGAGAGAGAGAGAGAGAGCGAGGTACGTACGGACGTACGCCATCACTCCTTTCACCGACGTATTCGCACACGATTTTCCCTGAAGCTTTGGACGCCACCTCTGGCCAGTCCGGATCCAAATAATTGAACGCGCCGGTCCCCCCCCTCCCCCTCCGGGATCTTCCCCGCTGTGCCCCGGTGCGCCCCACACCACAGAGGCCTCGCCGCCGAGCCGAGCCTGGCCGACGACGTCTCGCTTCTTTGTCCTTATCTAGGGGTGCAGCCCTCACTCCCATTTAAGGGCCCGGGTGTCGTCCTGGTGCTGCTGCTGCGCGCCCCAGCCCCGTGCTCAAAGTGCATCGCCTTATTATCTTCAATTAACCAGCTTTGAAGTGCGCTCTCTCTCTGTCTCTGTCTCTGTCTCTGTCTCTCTCTCTCTCTCTCTGTCTCTCTCTCTCTCTCTCTCTCTCTCTCTCTCTCTCTCTCTCTCTCTCTCTCTCTCTCTCTCTCTCTCTCTCTCTCTCTCTCTCTCTCTCTCTCTCTCTCTCTCTCTCTCTCTCTCTCCCGTTGCCTTTGTGGCTGTCCCTCCGCCCTGCTCGGACCCGGCACTCGGCCACACGCCCGGCCGGCCTCAAGACGTCCAGTCGGCCAGCCTACAAAAGGCCCGGCTAGCCAGACCCGGGGACCGGGCGCTCGATCCACGCCTCCCCAGCGAACGGCGACTGCTTAGTGAAGGGCGCCCCGCCCCCGGCCGGACGGCCTTTGTCGTCCATACTGTGAGGAAAGGCAGTTCGAGAGGATCCAGTGGAGCGACCGGAGGGTCGGATCCCGAGCACATGCAGCCGCCCGAGAACTGCGGCAACTGGCAGCGCGCTCACCGCACAAGACGTTTATCAGAGGAAAAGATTTGGGGCAATTATTTGACCTGTGTTCTTTTCAGCGCAGACTGAGCGCGCTATTGCCCCCATTTGTTCTCCCAGCCTCTCCTCCCTCTCCCTGCTCTCGCTGTCGGTGTGTTGTGAGTGCACCACCACAAACACATAAGCTGACTGCTGCACGTAGCGGCCGGGCCCGCCTGCAGGGTATGCAGCCGGAATGCGGCGCCGCTGTGCTGCTGCCTACCCTGCCGCCCGCAGGGGCCGCAGGGGCCGCAGAGGCCGCAGGGGCCGCAGAGGCCGCAGGGGCCGCAGAGGCCCAGGCGCGGATACAGGGGAGGGGCGATGGGGGCGTCGCCCCCCCCCCCCCCCCCCCCCCTGGGCCTCAGAAGAGCGCCGGAAATGTAGGCAACCGGTGTAACTTTTCCGCCTGTAAGTAGGCAAAAAGCATGACATTGCCTCCCCCTGAAGCCGCTCCTGGATCCGCTACTGCAGAGGCCGCAGGGGCCGCAAGGGCCGCAGTGGCCGCAGGGGCCGCAGAGGCCGCAGAGGCCGCAGGGGCCGCAGGGGCCGCAGAGGCCGCAGAGGCCGCAGGGGCCGCAGAGGCCGCAGAGGCCGCAGGGGCCGCAGGGGCCGCAGGGGCCGCAGGGGCCGCAGGGGCCGCAGAGGCCGCAGGGGCCGCAGAGGCCGCAGGGGCCGCAGAGGCCGCAGAGGCCGCAGGGGCCGCAGGGGCCGCAGGGGCCGCAGGGGCCGCAGGGCCGCAGGGGCCGCAGGGGCCGCAGGGGCCGCAGAGGCCGCAGGAGCCGCCATGCAGCGTGGCGGCGGCGTCAACGCGGTGTCTGCGCTGCGTTTTAATATTTGCGCGCTCGTGCATCCCCTGCCCTCACCCCCCTCCCGCTTTCCAAACACAGTTTGCACGACTGTCTGCTGAGGGGGGAGAGGGACGGAGGGGGGGGGGGGGGGGGGGCAATAAGAACCCCCACTACGCCTCGTTGACGCACGAAACCACTCGTGTGCTGCAGCGCGAGGTTTAAAAAATGGCGCGAGAAAAAAGAATATCTCTGCAGCGCGTATTTGGACCCAGTTTCGCAGGGCCTCGGGTTCGAATACCAGCTCTGTAAGTTTTTCTTTTAATGATTTTAATTTTATTTTTGATTTATTTTGTTTTTGGAGGAGCGGGTCCTCTGCTGTTGCGGTGCCCAACGCGTCCTCAGGCTGGGCACCCCCTGGGGTTCCCCGTTGGGGGATCCCCAAGGGAGCCGTGAGAGGGGCCGTCACGGTGCGTCCATGCGGGATAATCCCGGTCCGTCTGGCCTAGGCTGGCCTCAGCGCGCCGCCGTAAAGTGTTATACTGCCCTTCATGCACAATGAAGAGGGGGGAGGGGCTGTGAACAGGCTGGCCAGCCGGCTGAGGCCCCCGGCCGCCACCAAACGCCCCCGGCCGCCCCCAGCCGCCCCCAGCCGCCCCCAGCCCACCCGGTCAAACATAAAGCAATCTGACCACACAGCCGCCTCGTCACAGTGTAGGCGAGGCACGGCGCGAAAAACAGACGCCAAGCTATTTTTTTTTTTAAATCCCCCGTCTGATGGACAATTTTTTTTTTTTATTGAAATTCAGAGTGTGATATTTGGGGAAGGCCGTTGTCGTCCTTGATCCCACCACGTGGTGTGTACGGCTGCGTGTTGTTGGGGGGGGGGGGGGGGCTCGTCAGGCTGGGGGGGGGGGGCTTACTTCCGCCTGGGAACGGGCGCGCTAATTCCTCTCCGCACGTTAATAGAGGGGTACAGCAACAGCAGTCCGTTGGCGGCTCGCGGCTCAAAAATGAGGCGATGATGATGCCCCCTCCCCTCCTCCTCGGGCCACGATGATGTATTTCCAGCGAGCCATTAGGCGGCGTGCATATATTACGTCATCAGTTTAGGGGGAGGGGAGGGGGGTCCGACGGAAAATGACGAGCGGTGACGGGGGGGGGGGGGGGGGGACCGTGATGACGTAGTTTTTTCTGTGGGGTTGCGTTTGCGCATTTTATATGTATGTTATTTATTTTATTACTAAATTTTTATTAATTTAGGTTTATGCATTTGCTTTTGAAACCAATCTGGTTATTTTGTTATCCTGACTTCTAATAAAAAGTTAACTTTATGAAAGATTACCTAGATTTGTTTCATAAACCTACAGCACATGTCCACAACTAATTTAAGCGAAAAACCTGAAAAACTACGTCATCAGGGGGGGGGAGGGGGGGTCGAGCCCAAAATGACGGCCGATGACGAGGGGGAGGGGGGGGGGGGGTCCGCAGGAGGCCAAAAAGTGATGACGTAATATATGCACGCCGCCTTAGGAAGGGAGGGAGCGGGCGGGAGGAGTATGCTAGATGGAACACAACAGGGTGTTCCCCCCCCCCCCCCCCCCCCGCCCCCGAAGGCCACACGAACACCACCGAGGAAGTGGAGCGTACGAGAACGTGATGCATATCAGCCCTGCCTCTCTGAGCCTCTCGGAACCTCTCGCTCGCGCACCTCTATCGTCTTCAGCCCCCAACACCCATCAAAGCAGCCGCCGGCAGCCGCACGCTGTTCTGTCCCGTCGGGGGAGGCGGTCATTAGGTATTAAGCGGCCCAACCACCCCGCGCGGACCTTGCCAAAACTCACCGCACCCCCGCTGCGCCCTGCTGCGCCCCGCTGCGCCCCGCTGCGCCCCGCTGCGCCCCGCTGCGCCCCGCTGCGCCCCGCTGCGCCCCGCAGAGCACACGGCCCGCGCGGCTTTCCCCACCGCGAGAGGTCGCCTACACTTGCTCATTCAGCGGCAGCAGCGCCACCAGCAAGGCCAAACGCAGCGGTATGAATGCTGCACCGCCGGCCCGACAGACGGCCGCCTGGCGTTCCCGTATGATTATGTGCGCCGACGGCCGGCCTAGCCCAGGGGAGCGGTGAGCGGCCTCGGAGCCGGGCACCGCAGTCCACACACATACACACACACACACACACACACGCGCGCACACACACATATATATACACACACACACACGCGCGCGCACACACACACACACATGTACACATACATACGTAATACATACATACATACATACATACATACATACATACATACATACATACATACATACATACATACATACATACATACATACATACATACATACTTACATACACGCCCACGCACACACCCACACTGAGTTAGACGTAAGCGGGCCTATTGGCTCGACAGCTTTCCCCGTTATCCAATCAGGTGTCCGAGGGTCATCAGCTTAGTGGATGGGTCGGCCGGTATGATGCGCTCTGACCGCGTAAATTCAGAGCGGAGAGATGCCACCACACTACCACCACCAACACCACCACCGCTACCACTGCTACCACCACCACCACCACCACCACCACCACCACCACCACCACCACCATCCCGCTTTGCTCTCTGCGCGATGTCATGTCCGTAGCAGGCGGTTCGCGAAGCTGCGATTCTGACAGTTGGGCCAACAGTGCCCGCGGGCCGGGTCGGGGCCGGCGGGGCCGGCGGGGCCGACTGCAGTACCAGTACCACTCATCGCGCCGTTGGGTTCGGTTGGCAGCCCCGGATCATGTCCGTTGCGTCCCGCGGTTTCCGGTCCGGTCCTGGCAGGACTGGTAGCAGCAGGGAGGCGGGTGCCCTGACTGGTGCCCGGCACTGCTGTTCCTGCCCGTGCCGGGCGTGATGTGATGGCTGAGTCCGGCCAGCGGTAGCCAGCGGTAGCCAGCGGTAGCCAGCGGTAGCCAGCGGTAGCCAGCGGTAGCCAGCGGTAGCCAGCGGTAGCCAGCGGTAGCCAGCGGCGGTGCGCCATTCGCCATCCCGTAAACCTGCCACTTGGGCGACGCTCCCAGGCGTCATTATCTGCTGCACATATTGCAGTGGTCATGCTCCGCCCTCAGCCCACTCCTCCGCCCACCCCTCCGCCCACCCCTCCGCCCACCCCTCCGCCCACCCCTCCGCCCACCCCTCCGCCCACCCCTCCGCCCACCCCTCAGCCCACTCCTCCGCCCACCCCTCCGCCCACTCCTCAGCCCACTCCTCCGCCCACCCCTCCGCCCACTCCCCCGCCCACCCCTCAGCCCACCCCTCCGCCTACCCCTGCTCCGCCCGCACCACAAGGCGCTGCCAGTCGACGATTTGGGCTGCGTCTTGGAAACGCATGATACATAATACTGCCGCTGCTCGCGGTACGAAATTCGTCCCTATCTCTCTTTCAGTTTTATTATTTATTCGCGGAGCGAGCGGGCGGGCATTAGCGAACCGCGAGGCGGAGCGCTATCAGCGACCGAATTTTTTTTTGTCCGTTCGTCACCGGCTGACGCCCAGCCAGCGGTCAGCCTGCGTGGTCAGCAGTAGGATCAGACTGGATGGTCAGTCTTTCATGGGGGGGGGGGGCACACAGTCCCCAGGCCTGGTGTGCCCCCAAGAAGGCGGTCCGAACGTTCCCGAAAGTTTCCAAAACGTTCCCGAACAAAGGACACCCTTCCCTTCCCAACCATTCCAATCACCAGACACCGAAATGATATTCCCAAAAAAAATTCAGAGCGAGAAAAAAAAGCCTGATGGCATGTTTGACCGCTGTTGACAAAACCTATGTCGTCCCGGCTTCCGCCAGGACCCCTGCCTTCAACTTCGGTGATCTTACGGGAACCGGTGCTTTACGGCTGCTAGTTGGCCCCGGGACACAGCACTAGAACCCGCTACCCGGCTTGCGCCGGACGGATCTCCCGGCAACCCCTAGCCCGCGCTAATGCGCGAGGCCCCCTCCGCTAACCACGGCCTCCGGGACTCCATCATACTGTAGTGCCCTTCAGCCGCAGTCTGGTTTGGCCCCACTCATCGTGGGAGTCCGCCCCTGCGAAGATTTGGAGGACATAGGTTCCCTTCGTACACGGCCGAAGCCGCTGTACTCTACTCGCTACGTACCGAGTAGCGGCATGTCCACACCTGCCAGATTCGGAGGAAGGAAAACAGAAGCTTCGAACCCTAGAAGCTCTGCACATCTCCCGAGTCTCCCCCCGGGATTGCTCCCGAGGCACAGAACGCCCCCCGGGCGGGACCCTCGAATCTAGGGAATTGAACCCTAGACCCTCGGGACCGGGGGTTTGTGCCGGCGGCGCCTTAGCCCGCACGGTCGCTTGGACAGCCATGCCTACGTCGCGTTCGGAAGTATATTTTAGGCACTGTCCGCCAAGCTGTGTCACAAGAAAAAGTTGAGCGACCGGCAAGAATCGAACCACGGACCTGTCGGTTTCCGACCGGTCCACTAACCATGCGGCTACCGAGCCACGATGTTGTCAGATGCGCTCCCGGCACTCTAGCTCCACAGAATAGAGCTGACCATCGACGGACGCTGTCCCGGGATCAACTCTTGCCTACGCCTCCAGATTTTTTTTGTCGATGTTCAGCTCTACTTTGTGTGTCTATCTAGCTCCACATAGTAGAGCTGAACATCGACAAAAAAAATCTGGAGGCGTAGGCAAGAGTTGATCCCGGGACAGCGTCCGTCGATGGTCAGCTCTATTCTGTGGAGCTAGAGTGCCGGGAGCGCATCTGACAACATCGTGGCTCGGTAGCCGCATGGGTTAGTGGACCGGTCGGAAACCGACAGGTCCGTGGTTCGATTCTTGCCGGTCGCTCAACTTTTTCTTGTGACACAGCTTGGCGGACAGTGCCTAAAATATACTTCCGAACGCGACGTAGGCATGGCTGTCCAAGCGACCGTGCGGGCTAAGGCGCCGCCGGCACAAACCCCCGGTCCCGAGGGTCTAGGGTTCAATTCCCTAGATTCGAGGGTCCCGCCCGGGGGGGCGTTCTGTGCCTCGGGAGCAATCCCGGGGGGAGACTCGGGAGATGTGCAGAGCTTCTAGGGTTCGAAGCTTCTGTTTTCCTTCCTCCGAATCTGGCAGGTGCGGACATGCCGCTACTCGGTACGTAGCGAGTAGAGTACAGCGGCTTCGGCCGTGTACGAAGGGAACCTATGTCCTCCAAATCTTCGCAGGGGCGGACTCCCACGATGAGTGGGGCCAAACCAGACTGCGGCTGAAGGGCACTACAGTATGATGGAGTCCCGGAGGCCGTGGTTAGCGGAGGGGGCCTCGCGCATTAGCGCGGGCTAGGGGTTGCCGGGAGATCCGTCCGGCGCAAGCCGGGTAGCGGGTTCTAGTGCTGTGTCCCGGGGCCAACTAGCAGCCGTAAAGCACCGGTTCCCGTAAGATCACCGAAGTTGAAGGCAGGGGTCCTGGCGGAAGCCGGGACGACATAGGTTTTGTCAACAGCGGTCAAACATGCCATCAGGCTTTTTTTTCTCGCTCTGAATTTTTTTTGGGAATATCATTTCGGTGTCTGGTGATTGGAATGATTGGGGAGGGACTGGACGTGATTGCACATGACACTATTCCGTTGGAACAGTGACTTTGGCATGTGATGTACCCGTAGGGACTGTGTGCCCGCTGCTCACCGCCTTATGGGTGCATATCAGCTGTGACATTTCTTATACGCGATGATTGAAACTAATAACTGAAATATTGTTATTGTAGCTTAATAAGTTTTTGAATATTTATTGATTAATTACAATCAAGCAAGCGAGCGAGCGACGCGAATTTTGAACCCCCTAAAGGACTAAAACTACCACTACGAAACACGTGACACAAATTCGCCCGCGATTGGCCTTTGGACAGCCTAGTTATATGTATATTTGCATATGTAGCTTAGCAGTGCGCGTTGCGAGGGGCGGTCCATCTGTGTGCGGACCTGCGGAACTCCGGACCACCTCATGCTCATGTCACCGCAGTGCTGCGGATTGCTCGCAGCGTGGAGTGTGAGCGGTTTGCACCGCAGTCCGCACACATACACAGAGGCGAGCGGCTATTGGGAGCCCGCGTACACAGTTTGGGGTGCATTGGAGGGACGGAGAAAGAGCGTTGGGTTAGGGTCGGGGGTGTAGCAGTGTGAGGAAAAGGGATGAACGCATCGTGCGGTGGTGGTGGTGGTGGTGGTGGTGGTGGCGGTTGAGGCGGTCGGGACCGAATCGTGATAAAAAGCAGTCAAAGGCTCCGGCCCGCCGCCGCTGGGTCCACCCGGCCCCGTTTTATAGCCCACCATTTGTGGCGCGCAACACTCCGCGATCCATCACGTGACCTGCTGCGGTGTGTGTGTGTGTGTGTGTGTGTGTGTGCGGGTGTGGGTGTGTGGGTCTAGAACGGGGGGTGGTGGGACGAGCTGATGCTGATCCCTTGATGCTATATTCAGGTGCCACACATTTCGACCCGTCCTTCAGTCTGCACCCGCACACCCC
>CM076249.1:17474685-17479685 GCA_038380765.1 Odontothrips loti
ACGGGAGCCTCGCCGTCACGCAGCCTGGCCTGTCTGTCGCCGGCGCCTTCTCTATCTTCGTCTCTTGCGGACAGCTCTGTGCGCTGGACAGAGAGAGAGGGACAGACAGACAGACAGACAGACAGACAGACAGAAAGACAGACAGACTGACAGAGACGACGCGCACGTATATGTGTGAACCTGCGGACGTGTGTGTGCATTCGTGTGTATACATGTGTATGTGGGACACGAAAAGTCACACCCCGACGTGACATCTGGTGGCTTATGAGCCATGCCACGCCGAGGCCACGCCTGCCGTGGTGGTGGTGGTGGTGGTGGTGGTGGGGGGGGGGGGGTTAGGCTTTGATCATGGCATACCGCTCCCGCATCACATGACTGCGAACGTGTCTCGCACTTAGTCATTGCTCACAAAGGCAAAGCTATGGCGCCAACGTGACATCGAAATGGTGGTTGGGGTGGGGGTGGGCTTCTTAACATGACACACACACACACACACGCACACACACACACGAGCACGCACGCAGGCACACATACGCACACACCCATACGCACGCACACATACGCGCGCACACACACCTCCCGCCACGTCCGCTAATATGCGAATGAATAATCATCGTCACACCTCTCTGTTATTAAATGCTTATCCCCCCCCCCCTCCTCTCTCGCACCTGTCCTCTGGCCGCCGCGCGAAATGTGGTTCCGTCGTTTTTGTTGCCATCCGCTCCGACCTCCCACTTTTTCACGACAATTTCACAGCACATTCTGACCATAAAATGCGGTGTTCTCATTCCCAGATGATACATGCAGGACACCTGTTACCGCTTACTTAAAATGGCGCGAAAATGATATTTAACTAATTGGGCTAGAAGCCAGTTAAAAATGTCCCCTGTTCGTCGGAGTTGTTTCCGCTCAGACGGGCGCATGAATTTTTTTCCTGGGCTTTGTTCACGGCATAAACTTGATGGCGCGTAATGGTGATTGCGAGGGCGTCCACCAGGCAGCACTGCCAACGACAGTGTCATACCCACGCGGCTCAAAATCGCACGCAATCGGTTATGTTGTCGGCCTTGCTACGTGTGCGGGCTGCCGATGCCACTGAGAGATCGACACCACGGACAGCCGATATATCACAAAAAAAAAAAAAAGAGAAGAAAGAAGCGAAAGAAGAATAATTGGCAGTGCCCGGTTGGATGGCCTGCTATCCGCGCGGACCCCCATCCGCATCGCACGGACACACGGCGCGGACACGATGCGGACACGGTGCGGACGGCTCCCCGCTGCCATCTCATACCTTTCCTTTCCCTCCGCGAGTAGAAATGGGCCCCCGTCGGGCCGCTGGAGCCGCTGGAGCCGCTGGAGCCGCTGCAGGGGACCTGGGCCGCTGCCGATACCTGCTGGAAGCGATCATGACAGCACCGCCACGCCAGCTCGGCCTACGCTACAGGCGCGCTCTTATTTCTCAAATCCTACCCCGAATACTTTGGGATTTCCAATACCTTTCAAAAATTATGTTTTACTCTTCAAGAAATGCTCTGCACCTAAAATGTAATTTTTCAGCTTGTTGAGAATACCGATTTTTAAAGAATGGTGAGAGAGGAAAATTTTCTACCCCAAATTGAATGGAATTTCAAAACGTGTTTCCCCCCCCACCGTTTTTGCCGTGCTTGCAGACTGCAAGATGCGCGGTCGGCGATAACCGGGCTCGCTTCTCTCGTGTCGATAACGCGGCCGCCTTTCGCGTAACACCCTGTAACATCCTGCCGAGAAGCCGCTGCCACCGCTGCAGCAGCTGGAAAATCATTGGCAGAAGGGGCGAGGCTGCGGGGTCGGCCAGGACATCGATAAGATTTCCTCAGGAGGTGGGCGGAGGGGGAGGAGGGGCGGGTGTTGGAAGGGTGGCAGAGAGATGGCCTCATTTTTGCCCGGAGCTTAGATAAATGGAGCAAGGGCGGGCCGGTTTCGTGAGAAAGCAAATACTAACGAGCCGATACGCGAGGCGTGGCGCCCAACTAACGCTATCTCGCGGCGTTTCCCCTTTTCGTCGGGTGTGTTGTCTTTCCTTAAGAAAAGCGAAGAAAGAAAAACTGGGGGGGGGGTATACAAACGCGAAAGGAAATCAAATACCAGTTCATACATTTTTCATCGGTGTGGGCGTCTTCCAGATTGTCTGTCTGAGGCCGTCGGCACGATCGGAGCGCTTGGATCGGCTCGCTGTTCGGTGGAATAAATGGATGTAAGCGGATGAAAAATTGGGAACGGCGCTCCAATTTTGACCAGTACTCGAGACGGTCAGCGCTCCGGCGCCGAGTCATTGCTCTTCAGTTGCGCCAGCCTGCAATCATCGCTGAAGTTCTGACATGCGACACGAAAGCAATAGCAGTCTGAGTCGTTTGTCACGGTGGGTGCGAGAGAGATGGATTGGTGTGCGGGTGCAAGAGAGATGTCGTGTCCTAGCTCCTCACGTGCTGGCTAGGAGCCCCCTGGCGGCGCTGGAATACCAGCCTCGGGGGCTTTTATTTCAAACCGGCCCTGAAAATGAAGCTGGATAGAACGATACCTCGCGCTGAGACCTACCTATGTTATCCGCCGCTCGGGAGACTCACCTATCTTTTCCGTGCACCCCGAAGACCCACAAGCGTGAGCGCCCTTGCCGCTGAGATACGCGACGAGCGGAAAACGGCGAAAAGTTAGGCGAGGTCTCCCGAGCGGCGGAAAAGATAGGCGAGTCTCCCGGGCGGCGGAAAACATAGGCGAGTGTCAGCGCGAGGTATCGAGAAAATGAAGACATTACTTAAACCCTGAACGAGTTCGGTGTTGAGTGTGAGCTGCGTATGATGTGCTGACAGATGACCCGCAGCAGCACACCGCGCCGCCACGGCGCATGTCGACTCCCTCCAGCGGCTGTAGTCAGCTGTCGGCAAAGTTGGGAGAAATTAAATCAAGGCGGGGCGGAGCCTCGCGAACGACGGCACGCCGTAAGGTAATGAGCAGAATAAGGCTTCCGCGTCGGCCAAACTTGGCGAATCCAACGCAACAGCGGCAGCGCCTGCAAGCAGCGGCCGCTGCGGGCCCGTGTTCACGTATCAGAGCATGCCGCTCTCCGGCCTCCCCGGGCCTCCCGTGTGCTCCTCAAACAACACCCGTCGTCCGTGTACCGTAGAAACTCGCTGCCGGGGTACCCGTTCCGAGTCGAGGGCGTCGAGGGCGCCGAGGGCGCCGTGTGGGTAGGCAACCGTCAGACACGCGCGCTGTGCGGGCCGGCCTACCTCAGACTCTGCAGGCTGAATGGAACGCTCTCCTTCTGCGGTGGATGTCGGAGCGCCTCCGGGATAGGCAACCGTGAGACATGGCCGCGATGCGGGTCTGCCTACCCTCAACTTGGCAGGCGCTCCGCTGGCGCTCCTCTGGCGCCCAGTCCGGTCGGTGGGCAGAGAAGCTGTCCCTTGTAAACCGATTCCCCCGGGAGATGGGGGTGCTGCTGGGTGCTGCTGGGTGTGCGCACACGGCGCGGTGCAGGAGATGAGAGGATTTACCTGTGGATCCCGGCCTTCAAGAAGTGGCGCCGATGGACACGTAAGTGGCTTTCCTCCCCACACTCACACACACACACACACACACACACAAACACACACACACACACTCACACACGTCAGCGGTGGTGGTGCCTGGCCGCCCCCGGTCCGGCCGCCGCCTGCACAGCTATAACCCAATCAAGACCCTCCCTTACCACAGTTCCGTGTGGGCCACACACTCACATACGTAGGGTGGGCCGTACATCACGCCACGCCTCCCGCACTCGGGCGCCGCCCGCTGCCGCTCTGGGCCGGGCCAGGCAGGGCCGGGCGCTGCTGGCTCAAACTTTTAGTTCTCGAGGGCCATCCACCAGCACCACCCAGCTCGGAGTCCCCTGCCCCGGCCCGCCCCCGGCCTGGGCTCCGCCTGCACGGTGCGGCGGCCTGCTGCTGCTGCTGCTACTGCTGCTGCTGCTGCAGCCAGGATCACGCCCTCCGACACCTGTTCGGCTGAATAATGTCCGTTTGCGGGCGTTACGCCTCGCGCGCCGCGGGATTTCATCAAAATGCAATGAGCTTCTCTCTCCCTCTCTCTCCCTGTCCCTCTCCTCCCCGAGACTTACCCCGCGCCGTCGCCTCTCCCCTTCTCCGTCTCGCCGAACCCAGCAATACCCCCTCTGGTTAGTACTCGAGGCGGCGGCCGTGGTAAGGCAAGCCCTAAGGAGCAGGCGAGAAACTGAGAGAGAGAGAGAGAGAGAGAGAGAGAGAGAGAGAGAGAGAGAGAGAGAGAGAGAGAGAGAGAGAGAGAGAGAGAGAGAGAGAGAGAGAGAGAGAGAGAGAGAGAGAGAGAGACAGAGAGACAGAGAGACAGAGAGAGACAGAGAGAGAGAGGGAGAGAGAGAAAGGGAGAGAAAGAGAGAGCAGTGTCCATAACAAGGGCCGCCCGTGCCCAATCCCCATCCCCTCAGAGCATATTGAAATGTTCTCGAGGTCATCCCATCTATTCGCATGGATGGGGGGGGGGGGGGGGAATCAAGACCCGACCCTCCTACAGCCCCCCGCCACGGACCCTGTCGAGACCCTCCAGGGAGCCACGTGCGTGTGTTGTGTGTGTGCGTGTGTGCGTGCGTGTGTGTGTGTGTTTGTGTGATGGAAAGCACGCAGCCCGGCTAAACACTCCACGAGGAGTGGGCCGTGTGTGTGTGGCCGTGCGGCCGTGCGCGTGGCTGTGTGCGGAAGTGGGGGCCGCCGTCAGCAGTTTGTTTGTGGAGCGGACGGGTGGCGGCCGGCGACCAGTGGTCACGGGACATGATGTGGGAGTGCCACTTGAGGAGGACTTAATATCTGCCCATTCCCCAGGTCCTCGCTCTCTTTCCGTCTCTATGTCTGTCTGTCCGTCTCTCTCTCTCTCTCTCTCTCTCTCTCTCTCTCTCTCTGTTTCTCTCTCTCTCTGTTTCTCTCTCTCTCTCTGTCTCTCTCTCTCTCTCT
>CM076249.1:17484685-17647185 GCA_038380765.1 Odontothrips loti
ATCATGACCCCAACAGTCTTTGCAACTTCACCTGCTGACTTCAAAACAAAACAAAAAAATACAAAAATGCGAAGGAAAATTGAAAAAGTGTATCTTTAAACAGGAACGAGAAGTTCTACACGTGCTGCGACGAGCCGTATCTGGACATCACGTTCAACATCACGATGCGACGGAAGACGCTGTTCTACACCGTCAACCTCATCATCCCCTGCATGGGCATCTCCTTCCTCACCGTCCTCGTTTTCTACCTGCCATCGGACAGCGGCGAAAAGGTGCGCAGGACACGCGGGACTCAATATTTGGCGAGCTGAATTTCGATGGAGTTTCGCTGTAACATCCCGAAAATAGAATAAAGAAAGAAACTACAAAGACCCCTACGGAGGCACTTTGTGGTGACGAGGACGTCGTTGGAGTGGCGCCCCGGCCGCGCCCGGCCAACACTCGACAAGAGCGGACGGCGAGCCACTCCACACGTCGAATAACGGAATGCAAAGGTCACGAGCCAATGAATGGGGACTGGGAGCCGGCGGGGGTCGTCGGGGGCCGGCGGGCCGGCGGGGGCCGGCGGGGGCACTAGAGCCAGGACCAGAGCCGCAGTGCAGAGCCGCGCTACTGCGGGGAAGCCGTCGGGCAGATATATCCACCGCGGTCATGGTCAACGACGCGCCCCACTCTGAGTGTGCCGCGGCCAGCGTGACACATGAGTACCCCGCGGGCCCGCGGGGGTATCGGTATGGGTGCCGCCCTCCGAAAACAAGGCAACCGGGCTCCGCCCCCGCAGCTGTACGTGGGTACCACAGGGTACCACGGGTACCACCGGGTGTACCATCGTCACCGGCCCGAGGAACCAACGGCCAAGAAGTGCGCGGTGGCGGCCGGCGGCGGCGCCGAGGCCGTGGCCCTGCAGTGACGTATGAAAGAGTTATCGCGACAGAGGGGGCTCACACAAAGAGCGGGGCCCCGGGGCCCGGCGCCCCCGCGGGGGACACCCCCACAACCTGCTGACAAATGTTGTGGAGACACTGATATTTTGTCAGGCAGCAGCTCTCTCTCTCTCTCTCTCTCTCTCTCTCTCTCTCTCTCTCTCTCTCTCTCTCTCTCTCTCTCTCTCTCTCTCTCTCTCTCTCTCTCTCTCTCCTTCGCCCTCCCCTCCCTTCTCTCTAACCAACTAACCCTGGCCGCCGTGCCGCATCGGTTCACGCAGGTGTCGCTGTCCATCAGCATCCTGCTGTCGCTCACTGTGTTCTTCCTGCTGCTCGCCGAGATCATCCCGCCCACGTCCCTCGTCGTGCCGCTGCTCGGCAAGTTCGTGCTGTTCACCATGATCCTCGACACGTTCAGGTCGGTTGGGGACTTTACGCAGAAAATTGATTTGGTTGTCACAACGAATTTCTTTGTTGATTTTGGGACAATCAACGTATTCAGTTGTGAGAACTAAAATTTCGTTGAGACAACTAAACATCAGTTGGTTTTGTTTGCTGAAGATAGTGGCAACTAATCATCTTGCGCTGCGTGTTGGGGTGGGACTCGTAGCGGTTGGCTTATGTGGTCGTGATTGTCTGACGCCTGTGCTCTGGTCTCCAGCATCTGCGTGACGGTGGTGGTGCTCAACGTGCACTTCCGGTCGCCGCAGACGCACACGATGGCGCCGTGGGTGCGGCGCGTGTTCATCCACGTGCTGCCGCGGCTGCTGGTCATGCGGCGGCCGCACTACAACCCGGACCGGCGCCGCTGGGAGGGCGGGCTGCCGGCCTCGGCGTCAGCGTCCAGCGCCGGCGTCAGCCTCGGTCAGCGCGTCATGGTGCGCACCTGCAACGGCCTGGAGCTGCGGGACCACTCCGTGGCGCACAGCGCCGAGCGGGAGACGTCCGCCTCCGACCTGGTGGACTCGTACCCACAGGGCTACTCGCAGGGCTACAGCCACGACGACGAGTTCAGGTACGCGGCTGTGCGCGGCAGCGGCAGCAACCCGCCCGCTCATGTAGGTGTACACGGAGTACACGGCTCTGACGAGACGACCTGCTCCCCGCCCGCAGAGAGCTGGGCGTGTCGGGGACGCTGGCGGGCAGCACCTGCCGCATCCACGGCACGCCGCCGCCGCCGCTGCTGCTCGGCGACCTGGCGGGGCTGGCGGGCATGGCGGGCATGACGAGCATGGACTCGCCAGGCGTGGGCCTGCCCCCCGACCCGCTGCTGCCCGCCTCCCCGCTCAACGCGTCGCCGCCGCCGCGACCCTCGAGCCGGCCGCCCCCGGAGATGCCGCCCCACCTCGGCGGCCTCGGAGGCCGAGGTAAACACTGGCACCACTGCCCAGAGCTGCACAAGGCCATGGACGGCGTGTGCTTCATCGCGGACCACACCAAGCGGGAGGAGGACTCCACCAGGGTGAGTACCGCCGCCGTCGCCGCCTACACCCTGAACCCTACACCTCCTAATCACGGCGCGGTCCTCCTTCCTCCTCAGGTGAAAGAAGACTGGAAGTACGTGGCCATGGTGCTGGACAGACTGTTTCTCTGGATCTTCACGCTGGCGGTGCTGGTGGGCACGGCGGGCATCATCCTGCAGGCGCCGACCCTCTACGACGACCGCATGCCCATCGACGTTCGCCTGTCTGAGATCGCGCAGACCACGGCAAAGCCGCACATCGCCTCCGGCCTCTGAGGCCGCACGCCGCCGCCGCTGCTGTAACTGCAACCACCTCCGCGACTGGGAACCGGAGTCGCCCGGAGGCTCCGGAGGCGCCCGGAGGCGCGCACCCACAGCGCTCATCCGGCTCCGCGGGTCCCGGTCGGGTTCCGGCCCCGTGCCTGACACTCTAGCAGGATCTAGGGAGCCAGGCATTGGGCTGAGTACGATCCGGTATGCAGAATCCGGGATGCAAGACCCGGGATGTGCGCGTCCAAAGACCACACGGACGGGGCTACTGGGCCGCTGATACCCCGGCCGAGGCCACGCCTTGGCGATACCCCGTGTAAAATGGTGCGCTGCGTGTTGACGACCGTCCAATAAGCCACCACCAAAACTCCCACAAAAATTAATCCCCTCCCCCTTCCCCTTAAAAAAATATGAAAATATCGATTCCGTTATTTTTTTATCGTCCATGTAGGGATGACGAAGGACGAAGTTTTATTCCACTGCAAACCAGACCAGAACACGCCTCTGCCCTGGTGCTAAGTTAATTACTAAAGAAATTGGAGAAAGTGTACGTACGCCCTCGTGCTGGACCTAAGGAGGGCTTGTCTTATTAATGGCATACACCAAACGAATGTTGTTCTCGCTATACCTTTTTGGTCTGCTTGTCCCCAACAAGGTCGAGCGGACACCATATCTTCTTACTTAACACGCCTCGTCACGACACAATGCGAAAAAAAGCACAAACTACATGTAAGAAACATGAGGATGGTAATGTTCCCAAAATGTTTTATGAGTATTATTCTTTAGTTTTGGCCATTACTCCTATAGGCAAGCTTTCCTTTTCTTAAGACAAAGGTGGAAATGTTAAAACAGTGTCTTTCTCATGGTGTTCATTTGTGATAGCCGCGGATCATTAGAATGTAAGTAGATGATTTAAATAAACGATCTTCAACATCTTATTGCTCAGAAATGATAAACATTGTAAATGTAATGGCGGTCATTGTAAATTGAAGAAGGACGACGTCATTTGTAATTGTAATGATATGTGTATAAATATCCAAGGAAAAGATTTATGTAAATAATTTGACACTACATTATTGTGAAACTAGAGACCAAATCACAAAATATGTATAAAGGATGTAATAAATACTTAAAGTGATTATTATACTAATTGTATGTCTTCTCTACCAATAAGTTAAGGTCAGTATTGTTAGATTGTTGGGCTGTGTGCAGCGGGCCTGGCACTGCTCAATAGCATGTTCCACTGCCAACTGTTAGAGCTGCCATATTTGTATTATTAAAAGTTGTAAGACAGGTGCCGGTGGGGGTTCACTCAAGAAAGCATTTGCACAAGTTGCAAAAATAAAACGCAATACACATACAAAAAAGAAAAACTTTCCTTCCTTCCATGCGGAATGTGGACGCACTATAAATTTTGATGCTCCTGCAAATGTGTGCAATTGCTATTTTTGGTGTACTCGGTCGGCATGGCGTCATCCACTCATAACTCATACACAGGTATGCTGCTAAACTTTTATATTTTTTGGTTCAGACCGTCATCAGAATCAAAGACCTCAGCTGCCGTGGAGAACGAGAAAATTGCAAGAATTTCGCTTATTTTATCAAACTTACCGAGATCTTTTGAAAAACCGCGCATCTCTGGTCTGACTCCGACGCTCCATTGGAGGTTGAAAAGAAGTTTATTGTTGTATTGTCTGTGAGAAACATTGATTCTACCCGATCGGCTGTCTCTGTGAGGGAAAATATAGCTCCAACAAAGGAATAAGCTGGGTGACTTTTCTTGTGAATTTCCTACTCCAACAAAGCACCTATCAGCACAAAAAAATCCTAAAAATAAAACAAGCATGGGCGTGGGTCCTTGGTTGGGTCCACGTTCAACACGGACTATGATAAGAGGAATTCACTATCAGTTGCCAAGCCAAGCCAAATTTCCCTTGTACTGCCTATCTGTTACTTTGCCACTTGATTCTGTAGTCTATAATCAACGCTAAGTGGCGCAACTGCCTCATCATCTCCACATCCGTGTCATTACAAAGTGGACAAAGAGGAAAAGAAAAGAAAAAGAAAAGAATAGAACTGCTTGCTACTAACAGCGCCTGCTTGATAGGCAACCATACGACTTCTGCATGCACGCGTGTCGTGCGGGCTGGCCTACCGTACCACTCGCAGGCGCTCGGCGTCGTCGTTTTCAATCGAAAGGTTGAGGAATTTCAGATGGCGTTCTCAAACGTGACGCGAGATTGAAATTGTTGTCATGCCTGTCGGGTGGAGATGAAGTGGGGACTGTCAGTGGAAATCGAACCCACAAAGCCTGGAGCCTGCAGTTATGCGACTGAGGCTCGCGGCCCGCACCAGAAATAATTTGCTCCCTTGGATTGCCCCGTGAAGCTCTGGTTGGATTGCGGAAAGTTGGCACGTTGTTTGTGAATGTGGCCCTCGTAAGTGCTGTTCCAAGAACGACATCAGGTCGCCGGAGGAAAACGCCGCTGACGCCGCTATCATCGGACGCTATCTCCCAGGGGCGGCGTTTTCCATAATTTATTTTATTTTTGGTTACGTCGGAGCGGCTTCAGGGGGCAGTGTCCCGCTTTTTCCGGAAAAGTTATGCCGGTTGCCTACATTGCCCAATATAAACCTAACGCCGAGAAGGTAGGCACCACAAAACTACACCTCACGCCAAACTTTAGATCCAGGGCCGCTACACTCGCTAAGTTCAATAGTAAATGATATTTACTATCTACTACCCCGGCTGAGTGAAGCTCTATGCAATGAAGTGAAAGGGATAGAAAACAGAAACAAAAGTTTTCACTCTACTTCGCCGCCAAGCACTTGCCTCAACCACCTGCCGAGCAGGGTTGAACGCACGTCTGCCGGGAAATTGAGAATTTTCGAGAAAAAAAAATATAATAAAAAAATTGCCATTTAAGTCCACGCACACCTCATCGGTCCCCATATTCAAAGAACATGCTTCTTCTAGAACGCACTAGCATTACGTTAGGTCATACCAGTCTGTGCAGCACCTTCTCGGTACCTGTGTGTAATCACGTAATGTGCCTTTTCTGGACCCTCCTGTCCGACGCCGCTGGTGCTCCTCAGCTTGTCAATCAGTGCTGACGCATTCTGTTATCTCGGTAGCGACGGTCCGAACGCGCGGCTACACCACTACAGCACAGAGTGCGAAAGAGGCCAGTCCTGACCCCCTTTATAAAGTGACGTGCGTGACGCTGCCAGCATCCAGTCGCTACAGCCCGTCCAAACCCGTGACAAACACCCCGCCGCAACGTTTGCTATCCTGCTGCCCCCGGCCGGCATCTCCAGTGACAAGTCAGTGTTCTGTTCGCCCTCCACAGGTGGTCAGCGTGGCAGCCAGCTCTAAATAGCACCCGTAACTATGTTGTTTTCTCTTCCTGTTCCTTCTCAAAATTAGATTCGTCGCGTTCAACTAGTGGAAGAATGTCGTTCGCCAAAGTGTTGGCCGCCACCCTGCTCCTGGTCCTGGCCCTGGTCTACGTCCAGGCGCTGCCGAGGAGAGATTCCTGTAAGTCTGCCGCACATGTTCACCGGGAAGTCCTTCCGGGAAGCCTCTGAAGGGGTGGCAACTCTCAAGAACCCGTTCGTTCTCTGCCCGACAGTACCCACCCTGTTGGCCTCAACGCCGACGTCCACGACCCCCGCCGGCGGTAACGGCGGCGCCGGAGGCTCCGGGGGCTTCTGCTGGGGCGTAGGGACATGCAAAGCCAACTGCAGACGGATGGGCTTCGCCTCGGGCTACTGCTTCTTCTTCCACTGCTACTGCACCGCTGACTAGTAGCGAGAGTGAACGCAGCGAGCAAGCCCGATGCCTCCCGTGCGATGACATCGTAACCATCGTCATTGTTTTGCTAGCATCGCCGAAATACACTTTCGTACCGAAAATAGTTACACCGAAACGTTTCCTTATTGTGCCCTTGGTTTGAAAATCCCGCTCACCCGCACATGTAGTGCAGAACGAATAATCATTCGCTCCGTAGACTCCGCTAAAGGATCTGAGCGGAAGTTGTTTACCTACCAGGATACAACAGGCTAGCTGCCTCTATGGGGGCACAGGCTGGCTACCTTCTACCCAGGGCTAGGAAACTCTGGGCGAGGGGCGATTTTGCTAAATTGTGCGTTGGGCGAGCCAGGTGACCGACCTGGTCTAATCAGAGGTCGTTTTGCAGGAAAAACCCAAGAGCAAGAGCCTTTTCTCGCCCAACGACGCATTTTTTTCTTCCTTCCCCCAGTTTCCTAGCCCTCCCTGTACAAGACTTTGCAACAACGAGTTTCTCATGCCAGCTTCGCCGTGTGTAATCTCGTGCCAGGATAAGTTATGCCCCTCTGCGCCCGATCGTGAATCCCAATCCGAATTTTATTCCGGTTGGTGTGTGTGTGTGGGTGGCGATGAATCAAAACACAAACTCGTATGACACACCCTTCCGTTTTCAGCTGATAACAGTGGCTTTGTAATTTTTTCGTTGAGACGGGGGACACCCACTAATAAATTTCCATCTTTTAACAAGCAGTTATTCAACATCGGGTAATATTAATCGTAGCTTTTCGTTCAGAAAAAGCCTGACGTGGTGTTGCTACTGTCAACGATTGTCATGACATCCTAGTTCTTAGTTTAGTCATCTACTAGATGTCAAATTTTCCTCGAACATAACTTAAGGTTTAGTTGTGTTCTTGCCGTGTAGTAGTCTTATGATCCTTGGCACGGTGCGTATTAAAGGACCACCGTTGTTGGGGAATTGTTAGTGTTCTTTAAGGTTATAACTTAGTTCTGTTTGTACATCAACTTCTCTTTCTTCTAAATCATATTTATTTGTTCAGGGCTTGAGGGAAATGTGGTCATGAAACAAAATAACTCACACTGACAATCAATTATTTGATGCTGATTTCTGTTTTCATGTTCAGAAGCCATGTGGAAAGCAGCTGCTGGAACTATGGCGGCAGCCAAAACCCCTGCGTTACCCCAGGAAGATGACGACTGGGAAACTGACCCAGATTTCGTGAATGATGTGACTGAACAAGAACAACGTTGGGGTGCTAAGACAGTGGAAGGTTCGGGAAGAACTGGTGGAACTATAGAGTATGTAGCTCTTAAGTAAATTTTAGATTCCCGTGTATATGTTTAAAGAAACATAAACTAGTTACTACTGCTTGATTAATTATTTTTTTTAGCATGAGTAAGTTACGTGAAGAGGTAGCTCAAGCTGATGCCATGAGGAAAAAGAAGGAGCAAGACGAAGGACCCAAAGCAGCTTTTGGCTATGGTGGAAAATTTGGCGTTCAGAAAGATAGGTAGGTAGTAATTGCTCACTCAATCAAACAAGTACCCTCCAAAATATTCATTAATGTTATTTTCACTGTGTGTTTTCAGAATGGATCAATCAGCAGTTGGGCATGATTATATTGCAAAGGTTGAGAAACATCAGTCTCAAAAGGACTATGCATCAGGATTTGGTGGGAAGTTTGGTGTGCAAACTGACAGAGTTGATAAAGTAAGTCTCCTGTGCTTCTATAAAATACTATCCAATCAAATTGTTATGTTCCATCTCATTTATTTCTGAATCAATAAATACAGAGTGCAGCAGGCTGGGATCACAAAGAAAAAATTGAAAAGCACACTTCACAGAAAGATTACAGTTCTGGTTTTGGTGGCAAGTTTGGTGTCCAATCAGATCGTCAAGATAAATCAGCAGTTGGCTGGGATCATGTAGAGTCTGTGTCAAAACACGAAAGTCAGAAAGGTATTTTTGTATTACATTCTAAGTTTGCCCCTAGATGTATGTATGTGTTCAATCTTCTCATGTTTGTTTATCTTTTAAGATTATGCTGTTGGTTTTGGTGGAAAATTTGGTGTACAGGCAGATAGACAAGATAAATCTGCTGTTGGATGGGACCACCATGAAGGTCTTCATCAACATGAAAGTCAAGTGGATGGTAAAAAGGTGAATTGTCTAGGGTTATTTCTATTTCAACTGTCAGTAATTTTACTTTTAAATATCTTTACTCACTGGTTTAAAAACTGCATTGTGTTTGTTAAATTTAAATCTTCTAGGGCTTTGGTGGAAAGTACGGTGTTCAAAGTGACCGTGTTGATAGATCAGCTCATGGCTTTGGGGAAGCCCCTGAGAAAGTGGGCACTTCTTATGATAAGCCCAAGCCGGATATAGGTAAATTAATTACAAACTGTAATATCAAAGTTCCTGTCCACATGCTTCTATTATTTATCATTATTCCATTGTCTTTTTCTCTATAGGGTCATCAAAACCATCCAGCCTTAGAGCTAAATTTGAGAACCTGGCCAAGCAAGGTGAAGAGGAATCTAGAAAAAAAGCTGAAGATGAAAGACAAAGGAGAAAGGCAAGGGAGCAAGCAGAAAAAGATGCAGCCCGGAGACAAGAAGAAGATAGGCTGAAATTGCTGCGCCAAAAAGAAGATGAGGTATTTTATTAAAATATTACTTAATTAGAAGTTTTGTTTTGTCTTATTTTCCTGAAACAAAGTTTTCAATTCCTTTAAGGATGCTGCAAAATTGGCCCAGGCGAAACAGCCTACCGCATCACTGGCATCCGTGCAGCCAGTTGTTCCAGTTGTTCCAGTTGTTCCAGTTGTTCCAGTTGTTCAGGTAAGCTTTTGTTCATGATTGTTTTCTTTTTCAAATTGAACTTTGAATTATGATTTTGTTTTGGTTATTTCAGTCAATTGTGAAGGAGCAAACAAAAATTCCCAAGTCAACTCCACCACCTGCTGTAGTACAAGCTCCAGTATCAACACCAGAACGGGCACCGGCACCAGCACCGGCACCGGCACCGGCACCGGCACCGGCACCGGCACCCACACCAGCACCAGTGCCAGAAACTGTCAAAGAACCGTCTCCGACGCCTGTTGTAGTACCTCAAGCTTCAGTGCAGCCAAAATCCTCTATTGTTGCGGAAAGCAAGGTGTCTTCAGCTGCTCCAGAAATCCCATCTCAAGCAGAGCCTGAACCTCAGACGGAGTCAACACCATCTGATGCTACAGAGCAGGATGGACCAGAAGAAACTGGTATCACAGCAATTGCAATTTATGACTACCAAGCAGGTAATAGAAATTAATATTCCTTCAGGTCAGTGAAGTACAATAACTATAAGACCAGTGAATTTATTAGAGTCATTATATTTTTCAGCTGCTGATGATGAAATATCATTTGACCCTGACGAAATAATCACAAATGTTGAAATGGTATGGAAATTTCTTTTGTGTCATGAATACTATTATTTCAGAATTTTATTACTGACATAAATTTCTTATTTTAAAAATAGATTGATGAAGGCTGGTGGCGTGGAGTATGCCGTGGGAAATTTGGTCTATTTCCAGCAAACTACGTACAACTTCAAGAGTGAAACTTTTCGTTGTTTCAGTTTTGTGGGGAAGCAGAGAAAAAGTGATGAAAGGAGGAACAAAGGGGTAAATAGGGAGAGCTCATACAGGGTACTGTGCTTCATCAATGTATTGTGCAGCAAGGATCTTCCATTATCATTCTCTGAATGCTTGAGGAATAAAATACTGTTGAAACAGTGGTGGGTCTATCTTCAGTATTCATATGTGCTAGGGTTTGTTAATCAATTTCTGACTGGGATTGGACAAAAGAGGATATTGAATTTGTCTTGTGTATGCTTGGAATCTGAGAGGGTTGATTGTAACGATGGGAAAACATCTAGGGATTAAACTGCAACCTACTTATTTTTCATTTTTCTTTCTTAAGTGAATGAATTAACATATTTGTACATACAAAAATTATTTTACTATGGTTATAGAGTTGTGAAAGATGACATATTCAGAGGGGTCTTGATCATGTATCATGTATATTTCTGGTGCCCTGTTGGCACTTTTTTAATAGTTTTTAACTTTATTTTTATGATGTGTACTGAGTCTCTTGTGACACTGGGAATTTTTGTAGAATTTTATGTTTACTTGAATATGATGGAACAATAAAGTTGAAAATTTTATGAAACACAAGAGTTTTAATTTAACCCATTCTAAGATAACCTTCATAAACATAAATGAAGGAACAAAAAGAAGGTACAAACAGTCTTCGGCTAAAATAACACAATCAGAAAATGAAAATAATTGGCTGACTACAATTAATAGGAGTAAAACAGGAGGGAATACATTGCGAATAAAAATAGTGTAAGAAAATAGGATGGCAGTCAGTGGCATTTAAGTCACCATAAATATAAAGGTGAATCTTCTGCTATTCCATCAGTAGCATCATGGGGCATAAGAAAAGAAATGAACACATTTAAAACATCGCTTAAGGAAAGAATAGGGTGAACCAGTACTAGGTAAACTAGTAATCTTTGTACCATAAAATCACTTGAAGCTACTACATCTAACTCACATATAGCAGTCTTTCATATATTAAAAAAACACAAATTTTTATCAAAGTTAAAAGATAAATAAAATAAAAAGAAAAGAACAACTAAGACTAGATGGTTGGCTCTCATACACAACATATAAAGTGTCCACTAGCCGTTGTCAGATTGTTTACAATCTCTCAAAATGATCTAATGAGGTGTTGCAGTTACAAAATCAAACCGGTCAATTAGATCACCAAGATGGAATACACTACATAACCTTTCTCCTCCTTTTGGTTGGTTTCTGCTTTATAATTGTTTTGGAAGACTTCTTTGGATAGTAGGTATCATCGGAATCGGCATTGACAGAGCTCTCATCAGATTCATCCATCGAGTCCACATCATGGTTGCTGTCATCACTTAAACTTCGTTTTGATGTTCGCTCTCTAAAATACAAAGGTGTATTTTCTGATTTCCTTGCAACAACATGACTGAGTTCTTTTTTCTGGTTCCCAGCACTTTGTACATCCTTGGTAGTTCTTTCCAGATGTTTAAAATGAGCACCTTCCCCACCAGTAAGTGGTGTAGAACTGCTTATAGGTTTACTTATGTTGCTGATATTGATACTATGCACTTTGAATTCACTATCTTCAAGTTTTATGTTTGACCTTGCCCTGCGCCTAACTTTAATAACTTGATTTTCAATGTTGACATTTTTGCTAATTGCAACTGGATCACCCACACCAGATCCTGTTGCAAAAGTTGGACTCTTTTCTTTTCCTAAACTAGTAACCACGGACTCCAAATTTGTGCTATTGGCAGCACAAGTAGATGTTGACTCTGCACTTTCTTTTCTCTTTCTGTCATTGGCAGTAACTACTGATCCAATTTTCCTACTTCTGCTATCCTTTGGGGAAGCTGATCTATTTTGAGAAGACGATGAAGAGACATTTTTCAACAGGTGTTCTTCTGTGGAATTACTTGGACATTCATGAGCTCGCTTAGAGGCATAGTTTACTCGTTTTGATGTCTTTTCCTCAGGCTCTGGTGAGGAATCACCAAATAAATCAGCCATCTTCTGTGACTTTTGCCTAGTTACAATTTCCTCCTTCTCACTTGGACATGGTACTTTCTTTCTCAGGCTCAAAGACTTGGTCTTCTTATTGTCTCTGCTTCTATCATTTCTACTTTCTTGATCATCTACCAAAATTTTCTTGCCCACATCTTTTGCTGATGTATAGTTACGATGATTTCTTGTTCTATACTCCTCCTGCCGGACTCTCCTTCTTGGAGGACTAAGGCTACGAGATCGTCGGTCACGTATTCGAACGCGAATCTTATCTCCATGTGTAAGCCTCTCAATTCTACCAATTCTGCCGCTTCTCCCACTCAGAAGCTCAGAAGGACTGCGTCTCTCAGGAAGCTGTGCAAATGACTTAACTGATGACAGGTGTCTGCTGCTGTACACAGATCGCTGAGTCTGATGAGATCGAAAATCTGAAAGCCTGTTTTCATGGATATCAGATTTCTTCAAGGGTGTTTTCTTAGACTTGCCATCCGGTGACTTATTAGGTGCAAATGAGACTTTAACATCAGCATCTGATTTTGAGCACTCAGAACTCTGTGATGAAACATTTTTCCCATCTGTTTTATCTTCAACCACAATAACAGACTTTGCACGGCGGCGGGGTTTGAAAGGGCACTGCATCAGAAGATTCTCATTGGACCACCGATGAGGAAATTTGGTATCTGCTTTGGAATCTTTTGCATCACTGCTAGTTGATGGAGAATTTTGAGCAGACAAAGGTTTTATTGAAGAAGGTTCTTCTGTAGCTACCTCACATTTTTTAATAGGTTCATTTACGCTTTTGCCAGGTGTGTTGCACTGTTCTTGGGGTGTTTTGACTGGAGTAGGTGGTGGAGAGGTCAATGGCAGAGGTGGCAGAGGTGCAGGATTATCTTTAGGCAATGGAGGCTGGGTCATTACTGGAGCTTGACATTCCCCATTTTCCAGAGGTGCAGTGGTCCTTTCTGGTGGCACCAGGGATGATGATCTGGGACTTTCTTCACAAAGCTGGCAAGGGCTCGGCATAACATCTGTTGAAGCTTCTTCAGGGGACGTATGTTTTGTCATGTGTGATGGCAGAGATTTCTCATGAGTGAAATCACTAGGAGGCTGGACAGTTTCCAAATCTCTTGCACGCTGCTCGGGCTGTGAAGAGCTTGGTACACTGTCGGTCTGGTTTACACATTCAGAATTTTCTTCTTCAAGATGAAAATCTTCTTTTCTTGGTGGCAAATCACAGGTGAGAGGTGCGCAAGCACTGAATCCAGTATCACAGTTAGTCAACAAATTTTCAGTAACGTGAACCTCAGGAGAATTACTCTCCGTTCCAGGTGTATCAACTCTTTGAGGATCAGGTACTTTGGAGATCTTCACACAATCAGAATATAAATTACTGGTCGAATTTATCTTCTGATCAGCTTTCTCAAGTAATGAACTTCTGTTAACTGGAGTAGAAGGCCCATCAGCAGGATTTTTAACATGATTCTTACTACCACAATGTGACTCTGAATCATTACAGGCAGTTGCTTGGGGATCAGATTTCGTATTCAAATTGTCTTTGGCAGTGATGGGATCTCTTCGAGCATGAGCTGATTCTTTTGCGGGTCCTGAGCTAGAATTTGTTGACCTCTGTGATTGTACACCCCTATAACCTAGTCTCTCCCACACACTTTTCTTCTTAGATTCCTGTGTCTCATTATTGCTTGCAGCTGCTGTCTGGTCCAAAAGTTTCAGAGGTTTCTCAACACCCAATTTCTCATCTGCATTGTACATACATTCTAATATTTTCCTTTTCTTGGGAACCTCTTTGATTGAGTTCTGAACCTTAACACCTTTAACATTTCCAAATTGTTCATCTCTTACAAGGGAATCCCCTTTTTCATGCCTGTTGTTTTGACTGGGAAGTCTACTTGCTTTCTCTAAAGGTGAATCCCCAACTTCAGATAAATATACACTACTCACAGTTTGAACAGATGCACATGAAAACGTAGAAACATCATTTCCATCAAGATGTTGTCTCAGCGTTTTCTTTATAGTATTAACATCAATTGATGAATTCAACTGTTTAGAAGAAACTTCATCACCACATCCAGCAGAGAGTTTCTTATTTTTCCGGCGGAATAGAAAATTATCTAATCTGAAAATATAAATGAAAGTCAGTAAAACAGAATCAATCGAAATAGAAATATTATGAAATGCTTAGATCACTTACTCTTTCCTAAGTTCACTTATTGTTTGATCTTTACGTTCTATTTCAGCACTTGCAGTTTTCAGAAGAACAGATATATTGCAGCTTAGGTTATGGTTATCGTCTTTCAATTTTGCATTATTCTTGCGTAGAACTGCTATTTCTGAGTGTAACTGTGCTACTTGTTTCTTCAGTGACTGACACTCTTCATCATTAGAATTCAAAGTCTACAATACACATGCAAACAATAAAACATTTCAATTAGTTAGATAAATGGCTGATTGGCACAAATGCTGCAAAAACTGCACTCTACCTGCTTTGAATTTTCTGTGGAAATGTTACAGTCAGAAAAGTCTGCATATATATCGAAATCTTCATCATCATCCGATGGAACAGGAGTGGCACTCATTTCCCTGCGTCTGACAGAAGAAACAACGGAAAAATACCAAGTGAAAAACCTGAAAACAATCAGTCCAGAGAATGTAATGTATGTAAACAGAAGGCAAACATAACCTAACTAAACACAAATGGGCGTCAACAAATGACAAGTACTGTATGAGAAATTCAGCTTCCCTCCTAAATCTATCCAGCGTGACAGCAAACCAGCATGTTTCGAAGTACAGTCTTTGGCGTGTATTCACAGCTACGACGGCAATAAGCTATTCCCGACTGTGTTATAAAATTTTATCAGGTGATGCGCAACGTAATACTAGTCTCAGCTGAAGGTCTCAGAGACAGGACAAGTGATATTTTTTTACGACGCGCGTAGTGATGTTGTCATGCGTGCTTGGTGTTTCGCCGAAAGCTTTGGCGCGTCATTTAAACTGGCACGGGAAAGTAATCGAGGGCAATTCACATTTTGCAGTACGTCTCGTTGTTTTGAGCAAAAATATTTGAACAGTCCCTGAGAACTGTGACTTTGCGTATTGAGAGAGAGAGAGAGAGAGAGAGAGAGAGAGAGAGAGAGAGAGAGAGAGAGAGAGAGAGAGAGAGAGAGAGAGAGAGAGAGAGAGAGAGAGAGAGAGATCGTGTGTGCCAACCCCCCCCCCCCCCCTCCCGAAAAAAAAATGAATAACGTGCTGCCCGACGCCGATTGTTTCCGCGATGCAAGGTGCGCGCCGTGCGGAACGTAAGTGCTACGCCGGCTACCCCCCCCCCCCCCCCCCCCCCCCCCCCCACGAACCCCACGGGGCCCCAGCGCGGGATGATATAAACTAAAGTAAGAATCAGCCCCCCCCCCCCCCCCCCCCCCCCCCCCCCACGCACCGGCCAGTCTCATTAGATACTGTGCAGGCACTTACTGCGTCGGACACAAGTGCGCCCATCAGCAGGGCGAGTCAATACGAGCCGTCAGGTCGATAGAATCGCTGTTACGTGCGGACGTTGTGCAAGTCTAAGAGGATTCGAACGCATCAATGCTCAAATGGACTTTTGGGAGATATCGGACTTCTCGAGAGGGACACCGACTGGACAGAGCATTTCCAGCGAGTTCCGAAACGGATGTGAGAGCACGCAAAAGAATCACTAGGATTCCAATGGCGCTCATTGGTTCCAATGACAATGATCCAATAGGAATAGCATATCTTCCAATGGAGATTTAGGCATTCCGTTGGGTTGATGGAGTGCTTCCTATTGGTCGATTGTTTCCAATTGGATAAAGGACTCTGAACCATTGGAACCCCATTCTAATGGGCATCTGACCAATGAGAATCTCTTCCCAATTGGTAGCCGTCCAATGGGATCCGCGTCCAAATTGGAATATAACCAATGGGAATACATTCCCATTGGAAGCTCACCATTGGGATCCCATATTCCAATAAGTATCCATACGGACCTATTCCTCTCATGGGAAGCTTGGTAGCGCAGTCAGTAGAGGGTCGGAGTTCTAAGTGGAAAGTCGAAGGTTCGCATCTCCAAGCCATAACATTTTTCCCAATGGGAAATGCATTTCCCCGGGGGGGTTCCCAAAGGGGTCCCCGAACGAGACCAAAATTTGGTTCTGACTCTCCTCTTGGTGCCTGACCGGCCCCCGGTAACGGAGCGAAAACCTGATTGTTCTTCAATAAATTTTGAAAGGATACAATTTTTTTTTTTAAGTCTTTAGTTTTTGAAAATTCGCCCTCGAAGTTAGGCAACCCGTAATGCATCGCCCCCTCCCTTTTTCGGTTCGTTTTTACGCCCCTCTCATGCCTGCACGTGACCACCGGACAGGTCGGCGCGCGGGTTCCTCTGGGTTCCTCCGGCAGCCGTGGCATCTGTACGCACCTCCATCTCACGACTCGCTGGAGTACTAGTGCCGGGCCGGCTATGCTAGGCGGCTGGCGGGTCCCCGTCGGCCTCCCCGCCGGCCTCCCCGTCGGCCTCCCCGCCGGCCTCCCCGCCGGCCTCCCCGCCGGCCTCCCCGCCGGCCTTTCCCCGTCGGCCTCCCCGTCGGCCTCCCCGCCTCCCGGCCTCCCCGCCGGCCTCCCCGCCGGCCTCCCCGTCGGCCTCCCCGCCGGCCTCCCCGTCGGCCTCCCCGCCGGCCTCCCCGCCGGCCTCCCCGCCGGCCTCCCCGCCGGCCTCCCCGTCGGCCTCCCCGCCGGCCTCCCCTCGGCCTCCCCGCCGGCCTCCCCGTCGGCCTCCCCGCCGGCCTCCCCGTCGGCCTCCCCGCCGGCCTCCCCGCCGGCCACCTCACTTATTCAGGATTAGGATCATCGGCGACGACGGCCGCCAAGGGACCCGCGGGCGGGGGACCGGTGGTCAAGCCGACGGCGCCGTCTGTGCTTTATCATTTATCAGCGTCCCGACGAAGACGAAGACGACGACACGGATGTGGGACATGTGGGACATGCCGTCGTAGTTCCCTCTCCTGGGAGGAGATTCGCTTCCTAGTATTCCTTATCGAATAGCAAGGACACCAAACTGAAACCGCTGCCCAGTTCACTTGTGTTGTGCGTGCATGCGTGCATGCGTGCGTGCGTGCGTGCGTGTTGGGGCCTTTTCCGTCAACGTCAAAGTTACGCGCCAAAATCTCACATTTCACTTTTAAAGACCCACTCTCCTCGGAACCGTCGTCGCGGCTCTCTGCAGCGTAGCATCCGCGTCCCTGCACACACACACACACACACACACACACACACACACACACACACACACACACACACACACACACACACACACACAGCGCGTGCGCGCACGCACTCGCATGTCCGTTCACACGCACACACACTCACATGCACGGCCGTACGTGCGTACCTGCCTGCCTCCCGGCGAGAGCGCAGCTCTAGTCAATTGGCCGGTCGCTTAATTGCTCTCTCAGTACCAGTTTCACTGTTAAATTATTTGGCACCTCCGCGCTCAGCCCGGGACTGCATGGCGGGGGCCTTGGAGCCCCCCCCCCCCTCCCCGACGTGGTGTTTTGACGGGGTGTAGAAGCTCCTGTTTCTCTTTTATGTTTTGCTAGTCCGCTCCTCAGTAATTCGCGTCGACCAGTCAAAATAAGATGGAAATGGAAAGAAAGTTTCAAGGATAAAGAAGCAGTTGATAGATCGTTATTTAATAAGGAACGCTATCTTTATCGCTATGCAAACAAGGAGAACTGTTGTCGGCAGGCCGAGGATCACGCTTGGCGGGTAATGCTGGATGAGTCCGCCATCGCTTCGCCGTTAACTAATTTCGGATTTTGGGGGCTCAACTTCTGAATGGGCAAAGGACGGAGGGATTCCCCCCCCCCCCCCCCCACACACGCTTCCGAGGGATACACGATCATTAGGGATGGTGTGCCCCCCAGTCAATCAGCGGTACATAGGCACTACGAGGGCTGCCCCCCCCCCCCATCTGTCCCCTTCCCCTCCCCGGGGACACACGATCGCTATGGATGGTGTCAGTGCGACATAGGCAAGCCCGTTGAGCTCCTACGTTGCCGTGTTGCCTACCCGGCCTCCTGCAGGCGGCAGGCGGCCTGTCAACATTATGTGTCTGTAATTTGTTTCCCGTCATGATAAAGAACCTACGGCCTCCTCTCATCCTTCCCGTGTGTGTGTGTGTGTGTGTGTGTGTGTGTGTGTGTGTGTGTGTTTAAGGAATCCTTTCGCTCGCTGACGAGCTTTTGCGCGAGCTCTGCTCGGCGAAAGCAGGTTTGGTTGGGTTGGTCGAGGTTCTCACACATGCTAGTGCGCGCCAGTGTCCTGTGCTCTCTCTCTCTCTCTCTCTCTCTCTCTCTCTCTCTCTCTCTCTCTCTCTCTCTCTCTCTCTCTCTCTCTCTCTCTCTCGCAGGGTGGTCTGCTTTCCTGTGCACCGCCCACATTAAAATTGTCCAGGCGGAGGGCCCGCGTCATCACGGCGGCAGCGGCTATGGTCCTCTCCTCTCCCTCCGGCTCCTCCGGCCCTCCCCCTCCCCTCCCAGCACACTGTTTGAGCAGCCAGCGCAGCAAGAAAGCACCACCGCCCGAGTGGCAACTGAACTGCTGCCTGCCTAGGCGTGGCGTCGCGTGGCGTCGCGTGGCGTCGCGTGGCGTCGCGTGGCGTCGCGTGTCGCACGGCCGGGCGTGCCGCTAATTGTAACCGGACGGCTGGACCCCCTGCGGAAAACGGCGCGGTGACTGGAGGAGAAGGAGAAGAAGACGCATTTCGGGAAAGTCACTACCGCTGACGCAGCGGACAGCTGAGCGGAGCCGAACGGTGAGCAGGGGGGCGGGGATAGCAAAAAGGGCAGATAATATGTGAGGGCAGTCTCGTAAGAGCCGGCAGAGCCAGCGCTAGCCGGTGCCGGCCGGTGTGCCGGTGTGCGCCGCTGGTGGTTAGGGGGAAATGCCTTGATGCAGCAGCCCAGCCCACCTCATCTGTCAGTGACACGGCGCGGCGTGGCGTGGCGTGGCTTACCATTCTCATTGAACCACTCTCTCACTTTCAGCAGAGGCTGCAATAGACTTGCCTGCCTGCCTGCCCACCTGTCTGCTTGGCGGGGAGAGAAAATCAAACCGCGTAATAGCAGCAAGCTGCTATTTGGGGGCCCCCTTCTCTGCCTCCTATTACGTATAGTGTGCGTGTTATGTTCTAAGAGAGGGTGTTCGAGCGCACACGTATATGTGTGTGTGTGTGTCTGAGTGTGTGTGTGTGAGTGAGTTTGGGTGTGTGTGCGTTTGCACAGCCCTCTCCTAACCCGTGGTTAACTACGTTTGGTCAGTGCAGCAGCTAGGAGCACCGCTCATACACCTTTCAATACAATAAAACTAGGCTGTCCAAAGGCCAATCGCGGGCGAATTTGTGTCACGTGTTTCGTAGTGGTAGTTTTAGTCCTTTAGGGGGTTCAAAATTCGCGTCGCTCGCTCGCTTGCTTGATTGTAATTAATCAATAAATATTCAAAAACTTATTTCAGTTATTAGTTTCAATCATCGCGTATAAGAAATGTCACAGCTGATATGCACCCATAAGGCGGTGAGCAGCGGGCACACAGTCCCTACGGGTACATCACATGCCAAAGTCACTGTTCCAACGGAATAGTGTCATGTGCAATCACGTCCAGTCCCTTCCCAACCATTCCAATCACCAGACACCGAAATGATATTCCCAAAAAAAATTCAGAGCGAGAAAAAAAAGCCTGATGGCATGTTTGACCGCTGTTGACAAAACCTATGTCGTCCCGGCTTCCGCCAGGACCCCTGCCTTCAACTTCGGTGATCTTACGGGAACCGGTGCTTTACGGCTGCTAGTTGGCCCCGGGACACAGCACTAGAACCCGCTACCCGGCTTGCGCCGGACGGATCTCCCGGCAACCCCTAGCCCGCGCTAATGCGCGAGGCCCCCTCCGCTAACCACGGCCTCCGGGACTCCATCATACTGTAGTGCCCTTCAGCCGCAGTCTGGTTTGGCCCCACTCATCGTGGGAGTCCGCCCCTGCGAAGATTTGGAGGACATAGGTTCCCTTCGTACACGGCCGAAGCCGCTGTACTCTACTCGCTACGTACCGAGTAGCGGCATGTCCGCACCTGCCAGATTCGGAGGAAGGAAAACAGAAGCTTCGAACCCTAGAAGCTCTGCACATCTCCCGAGTCTCCCCCCGGGATTGCTCCCGAGGCACAGAACGCCCCCCCGGGCGGGACCCTCGAATCTAGGGAATTGAACCCTAGACCCTCGGGACCGGGGGTTTGTGCCGGCGGCGCCTTAGCCCGCACGGTCGCTTGGACAGCCATGCCTACGTCGCGTTCGGAAGTATATTTTAGGCACTGTCCGCCAAGCTGTGTCACAAGAAAAAGTTGAGCGACCGGCAAGAATCGAACCACGGACCTGTCGGTTTCCGACCGGTCCACTAACCCATGCGGCTACCGAGCCACGATGTTGTCAGCTGCGCTCCCGGCACTCTAGCTCCACAGAATAGAGCTGACCATCGACGGACGCTGTCCCGGGATCAACTCTTGCCTACGCCTCCAGATTTTTTTTGTCGATGTTCAGCTCTACTATGTGTGTCTATCTAGCTCTAGCTCTAGTAGAGCTCTACTATGTGGAGCTAGATAGACACACATAGTAGAGCTGAACATCGACAAAAAAATCTGGAGGCGTAGGCAAGAGTTGATCCGGGACAGCGTCCGTCGATGGTCAGCTCTATTCTGTGGAGCTAGAGTGCCGGGAGCGCAGCTGACAACATCGTGGCTCGGTAGCCGCATGGGTTAGTGGACCGGTCGGAAACCGACAGGTCCGTGGTTCGATTCTTGCCGGTCGCTCAACTTTTTCTTGTGACACAGCTTGGCGGACAGTGCCTAAAATATACTTCCGAACGCGACGTAGGCATGGCTGTCCAAGCGACCGTGCGGGCTAAGGCGCCGCCGGCACAAACCCCCGGTCCCGAGGGTCTAGGGTTCAATTCCCTAGATTCGAGGGTCCCGCCCGGGGGGGGCGTTCTGTGCCTCGGGAGCAATCCCGGGGGAGACTCGGGAGATGTGCAGAGCTTCTAGGTTCGAAGCTTCTGTTTTCCTTCCTCCGAATCTGGCAGGTGCGGACATGCCGCTACTCGGTACGTAGCGAGTAGAGTACAGCGGCTTCGGCCGTGTACGAAGGGAACCTATGTCCTCCAAATCTTCGCAGGGGCGGACTCCCACGATGAGTGGGGCCAAACCAGACTGCGGCTGAAGGGCACTACAGTATGATGGAGTCCCGGAGGCCGTGGTTAGCGGAGGGGGCCTCGCGCATTAGCGCGGGCTAGGGGTTGCCGGGAGATCCGTCCGGCGCAAGCCGGGTAGCGGGTTCTAGTGCTGTGTCCCGGGGCCAACTAGCAGCCGTAAAGCACCGGTTCCCGTAAGATCACCGAAGTTGAAGGCAGGGGTCCTGGCGGAAGCCGGGACGACATAGGTTTTGTCAACAGCGGTCAAACATGCCATCAGGCTTTTTTTTTCGCTCTGAATTTTTTTCGGAATCATTTCGGTGTCTGGTGATTGGAATGGTTGGGAAGGGAAGGGTGTCCTTTGTTCGGGAACGTTTTGGAAACTTTCGGGAACGTTCGGACCGCCTTCTTGGGGGCACACCAGGCCTGGGGACTGTGTGCCCCCCCCCCCCCCCCCCCCCCCATGAAAGACTGACCCCAGTCTGAAAGACTGCTGACCACGCAGGCTGACCGCTGGCTGGGCGTCAGCCGGTGACGAACGGACAAAAAAAAATTCGGTCGCTGATAGCGCTCCGCCTCGCGGTTCGCTAATGCCCGCCCGCTCGCTCCGCGAATAAAAACAAACACATACAGTGCGGATGCACCACGCTTCCTCTTCACTCTGCGGCCGCGGGGGCGGGGAGGTTGGCAGTTAGCAGTATGGCAGCCGCCGGCGCTACGCAGCAGTACGCAGTGCAGCGTGTCGCATTATTTCGATCCGCGTCGTGGGGCTGTTCGCCCGTCCGGTGAAATGGCCAAGCCAGCCCTGCCCATCCCTGCCCAGCCCAGCCCTGCCCTGCCCATCCCTGCCCAGCCCTGCCCTGCCCTGCCCAGCCCATCCCTGCCCATCCCTGCCCAGCCCAGCCCATCCCTGCCCTGCCCTGCCCATCCCTGCCCAGCCCAGCCCTGCCCTGCCCATCCCTGCCCAGCCCTGCCCTGCCCTGCCCTGCCCTGCCAGCCCATCCCTGCCCAGCCCAGCCCATCCCTGCCCTGCCCTGCCAGCCCATCCCTGCCCTGCCCTGCCCATCCCTGCCCTGCCCTGCCCATCCCTGCCCAGCCCTGCCCTGCCCTGCCCAGCCCAGCCCTGCCCTTGCCCTGCCCTGCCCATCCCTGCCCTGCCCTGCCCATCCCTGCCCTGCCCTGCCCATCCCTGCCCTGCCCTGCCCATCCCTGCCCAGCCCTGCCCTGCCCTGCCCAGCCCAGCCCTGCCCTTGCCCTGCCCTGCCCATCCCTGCCCAGCCCAGCCCATCCCTGCCCTGCCCTGCCCATCCCTGCCCAGCCCAGCCCTGCCCTTGCCCTGCCCAGACCTCTGCCACTTGGTGTCCGCGCCCGGATGAAAGTGAGGCCAATGCGGAGCGGGAGTGGGCAGCAGCGCGAGGACTGACTTACCGGCACGGCACGACCGGCCACGGCACACCATTGACTGCAGTGGCTAATTCGCTTACCTCAATCAGTTGTGGCAGTCACGCGGCGGGAGAGAGAGAGAGAGAGAGAGAGAGAGAGAGAGAGAGAGAGAGAGAGAGAGAGAGAGAGAGAGAGAGAGAGAGAGAGAGAGAGAGAGAGAGAGAGAGAGAGAGAGAGAGAGAAAAGAAGGATAGCGGTGGCTCGCGCGGTGTCGGAGATTGAGACCGATGCTTTCGGCATTCCCTTCCCCTTCCAGGAGTACGGAGTGACCGTAGTTTTTTTTTCTTTCGCATCTCCACACCACAAGCCCAGTTCTCCCGCAATGAGCGACGACCTTGCGGCAATGCTTTGCTCCCGGAAATGGTGATGGTGAGAGGGGAGGGTGCACGAGTACACCCCCTGCCCCGTGCACCTGTGCGGAGACCTCAGCGGGCACGTGACAGACAGGCCGCGTCGGGCCGAATAGACTCTAGTCGGGGCTGCTGCGGTTGCTGCTGCTGCTGCGGCCGCAGCTCGACTCCCAGGACCAACTTGCCAGACCAGCTCAATCCCGGTAGTAATAAAACGCAAATGAAGATATAAATAAAGGCAACCAGCCGGTGAGCCAGGGGTCCTGTTGGGCTCTGTGGGCTGCAGGGAACCTCGGCACACTCTGGCCTTCAGCCTCCAGCCCTCAGCACAGCCCGGCCAAGCCCCCGCTGCCCTTGGACACCGTCTGCGGAGTGCGTTAGTGCGCGCCGCAGCAGGGCCTCCGCTGGCCCCACTCCGCTATCTGCCCGGATAAAACAGTGTGTGACCACTCATGGTGTGACCGATGCCCCAGCCGATGCCCCCTCCTTCGCGTCTCCATAAGCAAACACTTTCGCTGATTGGCTAGGTGGCCACGGCCCGCGGCCCCGCCCCCCTGACTGCCCCTGGCTGCCTTAGGCCAGCCTGTCCTGTGACCAGCCTCCAGCCTCAAGAGCAGCAAGGCGCAGCAGGCGCAGCAGGTGCAGTGCAGTAGGTTCAGCAGGTGCAGCAGGTGCAGCAGGCACAGCAGGCACAGCAGGCACAGCAGGCGCGGGGGGGAGGTCCGCTCGCCTCCTCACAACATATCGCCCGCAGCAGACGATAAGCCGCGCGCGAAAGCCTGGGAACGGGCCTAAAAAAAAGAGAGAGATACATATAAATGAGAACGGTACCGCGAAAATGAAAACCAGAAAGCATGTTGTGCACGAGGGCGATGCGGCGGGGCAGCCAGGCCGGCGGGCAGGGCAGGGGGCAGGGCAGGCGGTGCCGGCCGTGCCTGGTCCGGGGTCCGGCCGGCCCTGGCCCGGTCATACAAAGGGGCGGTTGATTGCAAATTATCGCACGCGCGTACAAACAAATGCGTCGGAATGATTTTCGTTGTTGTCGGCGAATGACGGCACGACGGCATGCCAGTCGAGGAAAAAATGAAAGTCCTCCTCGTGTATGTGTGTGTGCGACGAAAAGTGAGAGGACGACGCGGACCCCCCACGGGGCTCACGGGGCTCCCCGGGGCCCCCACGGAGCCGGCGGAGCCCTCTGGGAACTGGATGAAGGCTCGCGATGATGATTACGCCGTGTTAAACGGCTGGCCGCCTTGTTTTAATTGTGTTATACATAAATTACACATCGTAGCGGCGGCCCTGCCACCTCGCTGGTGCCTAAATGCCGCCAGGACACCGACGAGTTTACATTAGCGTCACTTTTTCATCTGTCAGAGAGTGAAATAATTAGTGCAGGATATGCCAAGGGAGGTTTAAGGCGGGTTTAAGGATTCTGCCAGCTTACATTGCAATTAACTCACTTTATATGAGCGATGTCAGGTGTTTGATACGCCTTTGAAGGAGGGTCCATAGGTATGACCGGGTTGAACGATCGAAGATTTGTTTTCCAAAAATCTTACTACCACTTTCGAAAGAAAGAGGCACATGCCTTGACCAATTAAAAAAATTTACCACACAGCAAAAGATTTCGAATTAAAACTGGGCGCCAAAAAAAAAATTGAACCAGTTTCATGCAATAGAGTGGTATTTGATTTATTGGATATTATTCGGTCATCCAGTGAGCTCAAAACGTCGCATATTTTTGCCAAATCTCGGAGACATTGTTCCCCCCTCCCCCCTTTTTATTTTGGGGGCCCTTGAGGTCATCCGAAGTGAGATTTTAAACCCTATGTGAGAATTCTCATTTTCAACGTTCCGATAAAAAGAAAAATAATACGCGCCAGGAGTGATAGGCTAGGCGGCGGAAATGATAAAATTTAAAAAAAAATGCAAAAGCTGCGCGTGTATCTGTGCGGGGCACAGCGGGGCACCACACCAGCCGCCAACACCCTTCACTTGACTCGGGTCGGGCAGCTCACGTACACGCATGCCCATTACAAGTGTCGAATGAGTCGACAGGACGGGATCGGCTGCTCGCCGGGCCGATCCGCTGCTTGGCAGCCCCGCCTTGAGCCCCGCGGCTCGCGGTTTGACATGTCGATCGGCTGCGACGGTCGGCGGCGGCCTGACCAGGCTTGACAGCCGCGCAGTCAGCACAGCAAAGCGCTGCCCGAGCGCTGCCACTTAGGGACGAGGCGCCACGTAATTAGTACACGACCCATGCCTCCTGCAGCCGCTGCAGCCGCGTGGACAGCTCTCAAAACACTGACATGGCGTTGCAATTCTTTTTGGCAGATGATACCTCAAAACACTAATATTAAAGCTAAAACTAAAAACTAAATTAGTTTGAGGTGTCAGCTAGCTTTTACTCCCGATAAGTCGAGTGCGGCGAACTAATAAGGCGGGCCGGCACCAGGGGGGACCCGTGAAGCCTCTGAAGCTGCGCGTGATTGTCGCGCACTGCTCGGGTCGCATTGTGGTCCAGAAGCAAGGAGGCCGCCGCCGCCGGCTCGGCTCCGCCTGCACCCGGCTGGGCTCGCCTGCGCTCCCTTGGCCAAGGGCCTCTGCTCGGATCGGCCCCACCGCTTTGCAGAGGGCCAAACGCCAAAGGCAAAACGCGACCAGGCCGAACGCACCTTTCCTTTCAAATATCTTCGGCGCTCCCCCTTATGATGTTCACAAACTTTCTAAAAACGCAACAAAAGATAAGTTCTGCTTTCACAGACACACACATAAGACTTTATTGCCAAAGCTTCCTAAACCCTTTAGAAACTGGAAGACATTTAGAGTTGGTATCATCTGCTACCTATTTAAATAGGGATTTAGATTTTTTCTGATCGTGTGAGACCTCTGCTTTGCTCTGGAAAAGGTTTCCAGGACGGCGGAGCCGCCCTGCCCTATGCCGCCCCCTGCCCTCCGCCCTCTGCTCCGCCCACCTCGCCACGCTCATTGACATCTTTATCCACCTGGCGACTTTTTCTTTCTCTCTCGCGGGGAAATGGTTTGCGCGGTGCTGAACTGTGTCGGATTCTTTTTCTGGTCGATCATTACCCCCTCGGCACTCATTAGCGGCGATGGCTGCCGATGGCCGCGCTGACCTCGTTGTGGGAGTAGGGGCAGTCTAGGCCTAGGCGGAGCGGCTTAGGCGGAGCGGCCTAGGAGGAGCGGCCGCCACGCCAGCGCGTCTTTGGCGCGTCGAGTTATTCCGTTTCCACGAAGTTAAGGTGGTTAAGGGCAGTGCAGGGCAGGGGCAGGGCACGTAGTTGGCAACCCGTCGTCCCCTCGGCCCGCAGCCCGCGGCCGGCCGGGTCCTGCAGTCCCCGTCTCCGAGGCCCGAGGAGGCGGCCTGGCCCGTAGGCCCAGCCGGAGGCGTAGCCGGAGGCCTAGCCTATACGCTCCTGGCATTTCACTCGAGTCATCCCATCGTACGGCAAGGCCGGGCTAGGCCAGGCGCCAGGCCGTTGGCCGGGGACTTTACTACCGATTCCCGGCCCAGCATGGCTCGGCGCGCGGCAGGTCGCCGTCGACGGGTCCCGGACACACAGACATCCCCGTGGCCCCCGCCCGGCCCGCGGCCCCGTGTGCCGCTACGCTGAAAGTCGGTAATCGTGAGCGGGGGAAACGTGTTTGGTGTGCATTAGGCTCGTTGCGAGGGCACGACGCGAAAGCGCGCTGCCGGGCCACCCAGCCCAGGGCGGCGTGTGGGTGGGTGGGCTGGCCGTCAAGGCTCGCAATCGGAAGCTAACTCATCCTGCGGCTGCGGACACCTATCAGAGCAGGCTCTCCAAGGGTGTGCCGGATTGTAAACTTCCCTCTGGGTGTATCGTTGCACCTGTGAAAAGTAATATGATGAGTCGGGTCGACTTGAGCGTTGGCGTTGAGACGTCGTGTCCGAAGGGTCCGGGGACTCCCATCCCCTCGCTAGGCTAACCGCGCCATCGCTGAGATTCGAGACAAAGTAATGAGTTATGGGTGATGCTAGGTGGCGCGCTTGATGGCCGCGCTGCCGCCTGTGCCGCCGCAGTCCGCCGCCGTCTGTGTCCGCGGACTTTGCGGACTGCGGACCCTCCGGACTCCATCCCATCCCGTATCGGAATGGCCCCATCGAGACGGCTTTTATCAGCGGCGTCGTTTCATTACGGCCGATCGGCCGTCGTTGACGTCGGCGATGATGCTCTCTACCACTCAAGACGCGCGCTGGGCCACACCCCCCATCCGCGCACCAATCCGGAGGCACGCCTCTTCCCCGAAAAGGTTTCGCCATCCCTATGACCCCTGCGCTGTGCGAGCGATAGGGGTACATCACATGGTAAAGTCCCTGCATACCAGGCGCGTAAAAACGGGGGGGGGGGGGGGGGACAGGGAGCTGCACCAATCAGCGAGAGGCTGGCGTGCGAATTGGGAAGAAAGGTGGACAGCCCGAGTCGCATACCCAGCTCTAGCAGGCCTGCGGACGGCAGAGACGCGCGGCTCTCGGCGCACGGGCAAGCGAGCCACTAGTGGCTCGGGAGCCGCGAGTTTGAGCCGCCTGTCTTAGGGATCAGTTGAAGTTTTCGGGGATTCTTTTTGACGTTGGTGGATTTGCTAAGATTTCTAGGATCCCGAATGTGAGATGGGATCCGGTAACATGACATGGAATTCCAGTTGGCTGTTCCGGGGTTCGGTATGCTACACCGACTGGCCTGTCTCAGTTCATTCGTATTAATCCACCACATAAAAATTTAAGTTTTTTATCAAGCAACAAAAATAATAAATGTCGATTCTCAAACTTCATATCACAAGATACACTGAAGGGTCTCCAATCGCTCTTTTGTTGATTTCATAACTCGATAGTCCAGATCACGCCCATTTTATCGATACGATGCCATCCCTCTTGGATTTCCTGTTTTTACTCTAGTCACGTCCAAACCTTCGGATTTTACACTTTTTCATCCAGCAAATCCCGCGAATTTTAATAAGGTATTTCGGAGAAGCTCAAACCGGAAGTGGAGAAGACGCGCAAGAAGAAAGAAAAGCGGAAACAGTATGAGGGTGATCGCAGCAGAGAGTATCTCCACCACGGCGTCGGCCACGAGCCAACTCAAAATTTCTGGAGGCTTAGCTCTCGCTGACGATATGTAGGGTCACACAGCGCAGCAGTACCCCGCGCGGCCCGAGGATTCAAATATCCAGGTTGCGCGGAGGAGGTATGCGCTGTGTGACTCTATTTAAATAGGTAGCAGATGACATATCGCTGGTGGCTGATTGGCTAACCTAACGCTTGTAAAAAGTCAGTCAGAGTGACTGCCTTAAAAAGTCTTGTGTCATTGGAAATTTCCCCCTAAACGTAGGCAACCCGTAAAGCATCGCGCCCCTTCCCTTTCTCACTTCGTTTTTACGCCCTGCTGTATACCTCTAACTAAGCAGTCACGTATACAGTCACTTGTAGTCCCTTCCAGTTTTTCCTGCTACAAAAATGTTAAAGATCATAAAGATTTGTTTTCTGCATTTAAATATCCAAGAAATACTCAGTGGCCTATCGACCACGCCTTCGCGGACTCGTGCTCTGTAGCACTGAGAATCAAAAGGTGAGGAACTCGGCCCGAATTAGAGCGATGAACACCTCTCACTCAAATTTTGGTGAGGACTGTGACCTTGCCCAAATTTGAGTGAGGAACCTCACCCAATTTCGGGTGAGAAAGGCATTCTCGTCCAAATGCTGGCGAGAAAATTCCATAGTCTCACCCAATTTTGGGCGAGAACGTCGTCCTCACCTAAATTTTAGTGAGAAAATTTTGGTCGAGTTCCTCACCTTTTCATTCACAGTAAGCGAGAAATGGCGGGCTGATGGTCTGTTGACCGTTGGACACAAAAACAATATCGTCCTCTTGGTTCTGCCAGGACCCCTGCCTTCAACGTCGGTGGTCTTAGGCGAACCGATGCTTGACGGCTGCTAGTTGACCCCGGGACACTGCGCTAGAACCCACTACCCGGCACAGAGCCGTATCTGGATCTCCCGGCAACCCCTAGCCCGCGCTACCCGCGCGAGCCCCCCCCCCCCCCCCATCCCTCGCATATCCACGGCTGTCCAAACCTGACAGATTCAGAGGGAGGAAAACAGAAGCTTCGCCTAGAGGCTTCCATACATCTCCTGAGTCCCTCCCCCCCTTCCCCCTCGGGAACTTCTCCCGAAGCACACAGAACCCCGAACCTCGCTCTCCAGTCTCTGTCAGTGATTTCCTCCAACCTTTCTCCAGTCATTCTCCAGTCACATTCAGTCATTTGAGATCACAGTCACCGTACAAAAGTTTCAGGTCTGCATGTTGCGCCTCGGCTGCGAGTTCCGGGCCAAGAATGGAAAGCGCTGCCCTGTTTGATATGAGGAGTTTCTTCTCGGGCGCTGGCCTGGCGCGGGCCGGCGGCGGGCGTGGCCGGTTAGCTGTGGCAGACGGACAGCTATCACGAGCAGATTGCTGCGCTGCCGCCGATGCCGGCCGATGAGCGCCAAGAAGCACCACGCGTATAATTGTCCCCCACTCGGATTTCCATTTCTCTCCGGCCTGGCACCGCTGCGCGTCATCAGAGGCAGGCGGCTGGGCGGGCTTCGGAGGGCGGTGGGGTGCCTTTAAGTCGCCTAAGATTCGTGTGGCTTCCCGTAAGTAGTGTCCCTGCCATCACATCAGTGCCGTATGAGTTGGCTCTCATGTCCGCAGCAGATTCCACACTCTAACAACGGTCAAAGCACGATTTTGTCCGTGGACTTGAGGGCAGTTTTAACCACACCCAAATCTGGGGACAATTTTGTCTTTTTTACTCGCTCTTTGCGAACGCGGCTTCCAACGCTGTAGCTCTTTACTACAACTACTCCTCCCTTTCTTTAAGAGGACTGGAACCACCCCAAAAGCAAAATCAAGGTCTCAGACCGCATTCAACGTTAAGAAATCAAAATGTCTCTGGTTCTTGAGGTTCACAAATCACTGCAGATGAAAGTTCATAAGCCGAACTTGAGGTGGCTCGACTGATGGCGACACTGGGAGGCGGACACCTCCTCCATCGGGGTCGGATCTCCGTCTTGAAGTGCCACCACCAGGACGATAGCGTGAGGAGGCGGACACATTGATCCAAATCGAAATCTGCTACCAGCAATATTCCGGCTGCGAATTAAAGTCAGAATCAAAAGATGCAAAGATCGAGCTAACCCATGGACGCTGCGGCGTCCACCTTCCCCCTTGTCAATAGTACAAAATCATTATTCAGGGGGGGGGGCAAAATTAACTGTCCCTGGATTTAGATGTGCTTAAAACTGGCCCCAACTTGCCCCATTTAGTTTGCAAGCGACGATAAGGTAGGAGGCAAAGTAAGTTTTATTCCTCAAAACGGGCAGGACGCCTGCGGCCGCACGGTACCTAGAAAAACGTAGTCTTGAAAAGACGAAGTCTACTTTTGCTTTCATGAAAGTCGAATGAGACTTGATTCAAGTTTAAAACTTTGGTTTAAGGCTGCTTTTAGTTTAGACGTAGAAAAATGTTCCCTCGAATCAAGTCTAAATAGACTTGATCCAGCCAAGGTCAAATTAGACTTGATTCAAAGCGATTAAACTTGATTCAAGACAAATTTGGATTGAATCAAAGAAATGAGTATTAAATCAAGGATTTCGTGTCTTAAATCAAGAATTCTTTTTTCTGGGTAGGCGCACGGCACCTTCACCTTCGCAGCGAAAGTCGCCTGTGCCATCGCCGCCGCGTGTGAACTTCTTGTATCGTGAAAGCCGCGCTGCTATGATGGCGGCGGTGCAATGCAGCCGGTGATTACGCACCCGGCCTGCGTCCTGCGCGTCAAAGCGTGCCGCCTTTACTGTTGAGTGGGAATAATCTGCTTCTGAAATAATCTGCAAATAGTCGGGCGCCATGCGCGGTGCATGCGAGCAGCGCCACTTGCACGGCACGGCGTCCAGATAGTGCGTCCGAACAAGGTACTACGCAGAAGAGGTTGACACGGTTGACCGATCGAAAGTCAAAAATTACAAAAGTGGACACGGAACCTCGCGTTATCAGAAATAAGTAACGCAGCACGCACCGCCAGCGCCAGCCACGAGCACGAGCTTACGTCAGAAATGTTCCGGTCAATCTCTATTTCGGAATACCCTAGCTTTCGAAGGAGAGTCTGAATCGGAAGTCGAAAACCAAAACCACTTCCAGAACGGAAACTCTTGTGAGCAGGCATGAGAAATCGTGATGCACAAGCACCGCGAATAGGAAACTTACCTCGAAATCCACCCAAAACGCCATTCAAGTTTCTCATACCGACCCTCGAGAGATTCCGGTCTCCTGGACCCAGGCGCGTACGCCCCTGCCTGGATCTGGGTGTGTTTTTGTTCTTCAACTTCCGTTATCAAGAGTCGTAAGAATTCTCTATTCTCTCCGATTTTCCCAGTATAAACCCCCTGCCCTTGTCTCCGCGCCGGGGGTGGCTGCCGCCAGGGTCGGACCGCAGCTCCGACGCCTCCTCGCCGTTTTCACGGCGGGTAACGGCGTCGTTGAGACCATTCCGCTCATCGGCCGGCGAGCCTCGAGCCTCGCCAAATGTGGCGGCGGTTGTGCTGCGCTGGCATCGGCCCCGGCTGCAGGCCGCCTGCGCTGCAAAGCTCGTAATGAATTTGACACCCGCCGCTGGAAAACAAGGCTGGCGGTGATGACGCCGCGCCGCGCGCCATTTTGCCTTTCTTAAAATAAGAAGCATACGTCGGCGCGTCGACACGTCGTCATAATCTTGACAAACGGAGGCGGTTTGCATCGTGGCAGCGGCCGCGCGCTCTGGTCAGGTGAGGAGGCCCGGCCGAGGCCGCATACGCCTTTCCACACCGCATCCTCAATCGCTCGACGACGCCAAATGCTTCTGCCGATACCGGAACTGCCAATCGTGTTAGAGAAAAATAAATATAAATGCATCCCTCCCCTCCCTGATGAGCGCCCGGACATGCCGCCGGGTCGGGCGCGGGTCCGGCGGGCTTCCTATTAGCAGATCGCTAATGAATTATTGTACCGCCGACTGATACATTTATACGATACCGAGATAGGCACACGAAACTCATTTGGGGTCTCGCCAAAAATCTCGAAGGGGAAGGAGATCGGGAAAGGAGAGAGACTGAACGACGTGGGAGGAGAGGGGCGGCAGCGGGCCCGCGGCACCGGAGGCCGGAGGCCCCCTTCTCCTCCCCTCGGCCCATGCCCAGTCCCCCTCGCCATGACCTACACCAAAGCCTGCAGCGGCCGGGGCCTGCAGCCGCCTGCAGCCGGCCGGCCGCCGGAAGTGCAGAGCGAGTCACCGCAGACTGTGAATGACAGCCAAATTGCTGCTGCTGGCCGAAGATTCGTTCCTTTCTGGTCTTTCTCCGCGTCGTCTTATTTTCTTGCTCGTCCCCAGCGTGCCGCGGAGGCGGGCCGATGGGTGACCGACTGCCTCACAGTGCAGGCAGTGCAGGCGGCTGGGCTGACGCCGAGGCTGAGGCAGGGGGCCATTGTCTGCGTCCAGTACAACCCCATTCATCATGAGCCGCAGCCATGAAGCCAGCCAGAAGGCCAGCATAGGGCCGCTCTCACTCAGCCGAGATCTATATACTGTAGGGTATTCCACAGAGAAGAGTCAAAACGGAAGTAAGGCATCGCACAATTGTCTGTCGATTTCGGTTTCTTTTTGAACATTTCCACAAACCCGTGATCCCAACTCACATGGCTGAAAGCTTTTGTCGCCAGATAGGGCAGATCTGTTTTCTGACGGGCAGCAATACAATTGTCCCTCGTTTATCCTGCGAGCGGGTTGTGCGCACAAAACGTTAATAATTGTCCTGTTAACGGCTACTCGCGCACGGCATTGTGCCATTAATGAATATTTCTTCTACAGCGCGGTCGGAGCGGGTAAGAAACAAAACGGCCGTAATGACGGGCCCGGCCCGGCCGCCGGCGCAAACCGAGTTTATTACATCTGGGCGGAGCGTCGGCGCAAAGGTGCCGGAATTAAGCACACATTTCACGCGGCGATAATTTCCAGGGCGTGGCGCCAGGGCGGCCTGCAACACTTACCCAGACCTGCTCGGCGCGTGCCTGACGCCAGACGGCATCCCCAGCATCCCCAGCACCACTCCATTTTTAATGTTGCTCCGACCACGCCAAAGAAGTCCGTGCGTCCGTCCAAACATGACGTGTCAGAACTTCCCTCTGCCGTGGGCGCCTGCGGGTGCGAGGGTAGGCCAGCCCGCGCGACACACGTGCATGCACAAGTCGTGGTTGCCTACCCAGCAGGCGCTTCGTGCTCAGCCTCGCCAAAGTAGGTGTGCGACAATATCGTGGCCGAACGTGCTCAACGGCTCATCACTGATGGGGATGGGATGCGGGCTTGGAGCAGCCCGCTGTGTGGACAGCACACACACACACTCTGCCAGCGGCGCTGTCAGCGGCGGGCGCCACCATGCCGCCGCCGCTGACATGTGTTCCGATCCTGAATGGGTGTTTATGAGCTGCCAGCGGCGGCGGTGGCGGCGGCTGGCGGCCTCGGCCTCGGCGGCGGCATGCCACACCGGCACCGGCCGTGTCCGCCGCGCCACGCCACACCCAATCACTCAATTCTGACACTATTGGCTCGCGTCGCGCGCACGCGGGGCCCTGCGCCCTGCCCTCCCCTGGCCCGGCCCGGCTGCATGCCGGCACAGGTGTCCAGCGGGGGCCGGAGCCAACGCAGGTGTGCCGGTGCCGGCCCATCTCCGGGTCGAGGGTGTTGAATATGGACGGCAGCACGGCGGCACCTCACTCACCTGGGCTGGAGGACGCAGCGGCACGCGTTAACCACTACCGGAGTTATGTCCCCCGCCGTGTCGGACGGTGAAAAACAATCGATTACGGCGCACGAATTAGCATGTCCTGACGGTGTGGTGAAGTGCCGAGGCACGTCCGGACCTCCGGGAGGTGGTTGCTGCGAAAATGAACAAGCTGTCAGGTGTGCGAGGAGCTGAGCCAGGCTGAGCTGGGGTCCGACAGCACGGGGTATGGACCGGAATGCTTCAGGAGACGCCTCAGCCATGTGCGAGGAGCTGAGCCAGGCTGAGCTGGGGTCCGAAAGCACGGGGTATGGACCGGAATGCTTCAAGAGACGCCTTAGCCACGGCGTCATGTGATGCAGCGACGAGCCCGTGGGGTGCGCGGCCTGTGCAGGCCCTGTGCAGGCCGTGCCATAGAGCACGTGCCGTTCGGGTGAAAGTGGCGGGGCGGGGCGGCAGCCGGAGAGGAGTGAGTAGTCGTGTGCAGGGCGTTGTCAGTGATAATGGTTCACCGAGAGTCCTCCGCTACACTCATTACACAACGCGGAGTGAGTTGTGAGAGGCGGGCCGCCATGATGTAAAGGTTAGGTGCGTTCGCGGCGTTAGGCAGCGTTAGGCAGCGCGCGCGAGCGTTTCGTCTCGGCCCCCGCGGTCAGAAAGTGCGTCGTGCGGGGCGGGGCGGGGCGATGCTGTGGGCGGGGCTAGCGTACGTGAGACTGGACGGGACGGCCACACCGAGAATTAAAGTCTATTTTGACTTTCACTTGACGAGATGCTGCAGCGGCCTGCACCGGGGCCCCGTCCCGTCTCGTCCCCGAGGGTCCCCCGGCCCGGCGGCCCCGACGCGGACACGCGTGAACGCGGGCCTATATGACGGCGACGGCACGTAAGGGAGCCCCTCGGAACCCTTGCGCCCAATTTCTCATATCGTCCCGGGGCAGGCGGCGGCGGCGGCGCCGCCGCCCGTCCGGCTGTCGCCGGATACCCGCCGGCCGGCAGCGCGATTTCTCATACCTGGAGCGCTGGGCGGGGCGCTCCGCTCGTACTCCGGCCGGCCCCGTATTTCACAGGCGTACGCTCGCGCGGCCGCTCCGTGAAGAGGAGAAATTTATGAGTGCATGTGTCGGAGCGGTACTCTTACAGCACCCCCGATTCCAAGCCGCGCGCTGGCCAACGTGAACACGTGAACGGAAAATGTGACACAGTTATTGGCGCGCTGGCCTGCGCTTGGCAGAGAGCCCCCCCCCCCCTCTCCGTCTCACATTAACAAAGGCACCAGCTCGTCCCGGACCTCCAATTGCGCTAGGAGATGTACAGGAGTCCAGAAGAGCCCCGTGTGAAAATGTTTCACTTCAAAGGATGCGGCCCGGCTGCGGGCACGCAGGACGCCGCCTGCTCCCTCAAATGCGTGAAGGAACAGACGAAGAAAAAACACGAGAAAAGGAGAAGCTTCGGCAACGAGAAGAGTGTGACACGTCCTTTGTCCCTTGGGACGCAAGAAAACAAAAGTCGACATGATGAGCCCATTGTCACTGACATAATTCTTGTAGAATTTTGTTTATACCTTTTTTTCTATCCCTCGTTTCTTAAACGCGGTCGAGTCCGTCTGAATCTAATTACAACGAATGCTGCTCCTTTCCTCCAAGCTTTCTTTGCGCCCCGCGGCAGCGGCTGGGACCACTGGGCCCCCCGGGCCCCACTGGGACCGGAGCGGACCGGAGCGGAGGGTGCTGGCCGGCTCTGTCGCTGTCCCGGCGGGCACAAAAGACGCCGCCGCGTCCCCGACGTTTTCGACTTAAAACAGAGGCAGGCGGTGGGAATCGATCGCTTTACGACCCTTTCTGGTTTGCGTAGTTTTAAATAAGACTTTCTGTCTTCTCTCCTCGTCTGTTTCCGCCGCCGCCGCCACGTAGCGCTGGCAGAAAAAAGTTCCGGGAAATCACACGGGAGGACCTGACGGTAAAGCTATTTCCGACCATTATTCTTTGTGACCTCCCACAGTGCGGGAGTCTTCAGTCGTTAACAAGAGGAAATGTTATTTCTGTGATCCACCAAATCCTCACACATTTTAACAGTTGGGGGTTCTCTCCTCCTCGGCAGCTCCGCCAGAACAAACAGTCTGCGGATCAGCTGGGGCTCGCAGGTCAACCGTCATTAATCGTGATGCTATCGGAGTGACGGCGCAGACGGCACGGCCCAGATCACAGCCCCACCAAAGGCCCCGCCGCATGCAATTTTCGGTCTTCGATGAACCGTCGTCCGCCGAAATCCAGCCCTCGGCGGGGGTATGTTCCGCACAGAGTAACTCTGCGCTGTGCCGGCTGCGCCTTGCCAAGGACACGTCAGCGGCCCCTGCTTGTGGGCCGAGGGCCAGCGGTGCCGGCAGGGCCGGACCGGCCCGATAAGGACACCTGAAATACGATGGCGCACGGCGGCGCAGCGGCAATCGCCAATATTCATTCCGAAAAGTTTCTCGACGGCGCACCGCAACTTTCTTCTCCCTCAACGGCCGCGCGGCAGGATGCCGGCAGGACGCCGTCAGAACGCCGAACATCTTCACTCTGGAGATGTTTACTATATCTGATCCGCGTCGTCTGGAATTCTATCCGCGGCCGTTTAGGAACACGGCTCCTGGCGGGTAGGCAGCATCGCACTGCATTCCGGTGAGGGGGGCGCTCTCCTCTGGCTCTGCCAAGCTCCGGCTGGTGTGTGGTGTGTGCGCAGTGTTCACAGGCGCACCGCCCGGCCCCGGCCCCGCCGCCCTGCCCTGCCCAGTGCCCTGCCCAGCGCCTGGCTCGCCTGGCCCTGCACCGGACGCCCGGGTGTGGCGCTGATTTCATTAACCCGATTAAGCCACTTGACGCCACCATCAGAATTTTAATTGGGAAATTTTTCACTTTGGCCACACGTTCGCGTTCAGAGGGGCGGCGCCCGATGGCATACCGATGTCCGTCTAATTTCGAAGCACCCGTCCAGGTGGCCCAGGTGGCCCTACCGAAGAGGGCAGGGCGGTGCAGGCGGTGCAGGTGGGGCAGGCAGGGCAGGCGGGGCCGGCGGGGCAAGGCGGGGCAGCTGGGGCGCGCGTCCCAAGTCTGTCAAAGTCTGAGCGGCAGTGCAAACTGACGCCGCCTGCATCCGCCTGTCCGTCATGGAGCAGCGAGCGAAATGCGTGCGTTTCAAACGTGGCGTCTTGCCTGATATATTTTTTTTTTCACTTCCACGATGGGGCCCTGAGACTCGAACCTGGGTACCTCCACCCAATTAGAATTATCAAATCGGAAAATTTGAAGACCCAGAGATTTCTATGTAGAAAGTTTGGCCTGTGAGATTATTGAAGACGCGGCTTTCCTCCGAAGTGGCTCCACAAGGCCGTTCTATCTGAGGGGCCCTGTGGGGTCCTGTGGGGCCCTCCGGCCATGAGGGCCCTCATGTGGGGCCCTGCTCCATGGGGCCCAACCGCCAGGACCTGACTATGGCAATTAGTGGATGCGAAACGACTTTGCCTCGGCGTGATGTGTGAGCAACAATTTGGATATTAATTCTAAGACAGATTGACGACCACCGCTGCACATCGCTCTCTCCCTCCCTCACACGCACAACCACTCACACACACACTCACGCGTTTGCCAAGGCACGTGTCATGTGACGCTCATGGGCGCTGTCATGGACGTCCCGCTTTCACACGTCAGCAAAGGCGAGCATATGTGATTACCCGCGAGTTGGCCCCAAAAATGGAAATGCGAGAGCAGCGGCCGGTACTCGAACCCACACGAAACGGTACGTTATTTATTCTTGCGCAGGTGAACGTCTGTCTATATGGCTGCTGAACCTCCCGCAGCTCGCGCCAGAGCCTCTGATTTTAATTCTCAGTACTTTTTGTAGTGTTTACTTGTTTACTTGTGTAAGGTCACAAAGCACAGGACATGTCTTTTCTGCACAAACAGGGAGGGCCAGGGAAGGCCGCCATGACAACACAGACGAAGGACACAACGCGCAGGCGCAAAAATGGCCCCAAAAATGGGGCCAACTGTTGGGACCTGAAATCCTCTACAGTTCTCCGAAGTTGGTAGCACCATTTATTTGGTTGGACTCAAGTATGATGTCAGAGATGGTGTGTTAATAATGATATTTAGCCACTACAGCCGAGCGAATGTGCCTAAGGACACTTCTATTGTTCGGTTTCCGAACTAAGAATACACACTAGCGTTCCTGCTGGCCGTGGGCGGAACTACGACGCCAAAGATGGTTGTGTTGATGACGACACCTAGCGGCTACATTTGTATCCATGTGACCAAGAACACCCCTAGTGGCCGGTTCCCGAACTAAGACCACGCACCCACCAGCGCTCCTACCGGTTGTGGACGAAACTAAGATGGGGGGATGCCGTGGAAGAAGAGTTTTTTTTCCTGGCATAAAATTCAAGGAAATTGAATGGTATAAAAATGAAGTAGATGTATAAAGAACGAGCACCATTTACACCATTTTTAATGGTTCATTGTCTTCTTGTTTTTTGTAGTTTTTTTGCGTGTCATCCTTATATAGTCTCCGTGGAGACTTACCTGACAGTCACCACCGGCGCTATAAGAAAGTCGATCAGTACGGCGCGCTATACAGTAGCTGGACCAGGCGGAAGCGCGCGCCGAACTGCGTCATTTGCGCCCAGGCGCCCAGGCCGTACCTAGGCCGTGGCCAGGCGTGCCCAGACGTGGCCAGGCGTGCCCAGGCCGTGGCCCTCTTGACCAGTAGCTATTCAGCCATCGCTCTGCACCGCTCTGCACCGCTCCCCCTCTGGATCCCCTGGATTGCTTGTCCATTGTTGCCTATACACACTTTCTTCCCGGCACTTCCAGGGGGGCCGTCGCCGTTTGTTTCACGGGAGGTTGGCGGAATTGCGCGGCAGCAGCAGTGGCGGCGGCGGCGGCGCAACTCACAGAGCGCACGTGCGAGCGGCGGGTAAATTCAAAAGTGAAAGGTGAAGTGCGGGGAAGAGAAGGAGGTAAGCTGAAACGTCAGCCCTGCGGATTCTTCCAGATAACTCCCATTTCGCACAACGCAGTCTGAAAGGTTGAGCGAGGTGCGAGGGGTCAGGGCCTCGGCTTGGTCTTCACGGTTGTTTTTTTTACGGTAGTCGTGGGTTCAAATACCGCGGGAAGTCGATTCATTTCCGACTTGCATAGCTGGTGGCGGCCGTCGGAACAGGGGGCCCCTGCAGCTCACTCAGGGCTACAAAACGGCACTCACTCACACACACACACACACACACACACACACACACACACACGCGCGCGCGCGCGCGCCGTTCCGGGTCGTTTGCACGCGTTTCTATCGCTGGATTACGAGAGTCTATTACTCGGTGAACGCGGCTCGCCCCACTCTCAGGTCCACCGCTGCGTGGTCCCCGCGCATCCCCTAAATGCTGTCCTTCGGTGTTGGCGCCCATGAATGCTTTCTGAAACTCTCATCAAAAATTCAAAAAGCTCGTTATGGAATTAAAAATGTTTCTCAGCAACAGCTTGCAACAGATGCAAAGTCCACGGAAAACGATTGTAATCTTCATATTCCTGTCTTTGCCTTGTTTTAAAAGTCAGGGATTCTAAAATTCCTCTAAGCTTGCACACTCAAAAAGAATTCTTGAATCATGAATTCGTATCTAAGAATGTTGCGGTATTCTTGAGTCATGTACAAGTATTTAACGTAATGTTTGAATCATGCATCCATATTTTGCGGCATTCTTCATCCAAGCATAGCCGACATTGGGGACGAAAATGTTTGATTCAAGAATACTGAGGCCTGCCTCATCCTCTGCACGTCGTGCCGCATTTCCGCGCAAAAGGGAAAGTGGTGCGGATGGGTGCACGGGGGCGGGTGGCTGGATACCCTACCTGGTGTGCCGCGCGATGGCCTGTGTGTGTGTGTGTGTGTGTATGTGTGTGTGTATGTGTATGTGTGTGTATGTGTGAGTGTGTGTGTGTGGCAGTGAGTGGGTCTGTGTCCGGCTCGTCTGGCGCCGGTGGTCCCGGCCGTGCGGTGGTCCCGGCCTCGGCTCCGAAGGGTCCCGCGCCCGCCCCGAGATGCATATCAAGCCTCCGGTAGCCCGACGCGCCGCAGCCACGCCGTGGCCAAGCCATGGCCACGCCACAGCCACGCCTGGCCGCCGCCAAAATCCCTCGGCTTGCTCTGCAGTCGTGATTTATGTTGGCAATTGCGCGTAAGTGTGCGAGCGCGCGAACATTGTGCGTGTGCCGGCTGTGCGTGCGTGTGCGTGTGTGCGCGTGTGTGCGTGCGTGTGAGAGAGTGCCGGCGTCCGTGTGAGCGTGCGGCCGCCGCGCGCGCAGGTGTGTGTGTGTGTGTGTGTGTGTGTGTGTGTGTGTGTGTGTGTGTGCTCACGGGGCGGTGAACGAAAATGCGCCCGTAACCCGACTCCTTGCACGCCTCTCCCTTTCCACCTCCGCCTGCTCATATACTGCCTCCGCGTCTAACCTGCACATGGCGCGACTTTTGTCCCTTTCCCAGCAGCAGGGCTTTATTTCTCATCTTTCTCTCTCTCTCTCTCTCTCTCTCTCTCTCTCTCTCTCTCTCTCTCTCTCTCTCTCTCTCTCTCTCTCTCTCTCTCTCTCTCTCTCTCTCTCTCTCTCTCTCTCTCTCTCTCTCTCTCTCTCTCTCTCTCTACCCTTAGTGACCCTGCTTTGTCTATACCGCGAATGTTGTCCGCTTTTCATTGTTTTTCGACTGTTCCTTACGCAAGTAGAGAGAAAGAAAGAAAGAAGAGAGAGAGAGAGAGAGAGAGAGAGAGAGAGAGAGAGAGAGAGAGAGAGAGAGAGCAGAAAATCGTTAATTAGTTCCGCCGGTCTGATTATCGTCCGCATGGGCAATGATGAGGGTGGCACGAACTGACTGCAGCCAGCCAGGCCATAGGCGGCCAGAGGCGGCCAGAGGCCCGGTGGTCTGGTCCAGTCCGCTCCGGTCCGCGGGGACCCTCACATTCGCAGCAGCGAGGCGAGGCGTGGCACGGCGGCCGGGGCCAAATCATTAGCACGTTCGCACTCGGCACGCTCAGCATGCACCGCCGTGCCGTGCGGGACCCAGTCACACAATCACGCGCACGGTACGGCGCCTTGCCTGCTTAGCTTCAATAAATAATTTCAACACAGAGGAGAAAGGGCGGAGCTGGAATTCCAGAGGATTTTTTTTTTTGAGACTGAGAAAATTGGTAATGTGTGAAAGAAGGGGTGAATTTGAATAGCGTGCAAAGTTTTCGGCTGCGCTTCATATGTATATGAGCGCAAAGACCAGAACCAAACCATAATTTTGGACAGTTGGCGCGCATGGCGCCTGTCGGGTAGGCAATAACGACCACGCCATGCTTGCGTGTCGTGCGGGCCGGCCTACCCTGGCATTCACAGGCGCTCGGCTGAAGGACGAGGAAGCCCGGCCGTACTGCATGGACGACACCTAGGCTGGGGAGGGTCCGTGGGAACGTCTCCGGGGTGCAGAGCGGAGCGGAGGTCAGAGGTCAGTTCAGTTTAGGTTCCGGACGTCTCCGGGTGGTTCGGAGGTTGGGGGACCCGCTGCCAGCGCCGGCACATGAACGTCAATCTGGCCGCAATTTGTCGGCGGGCAGGGCGAAGCCTGGGCGAAGCCAGCTCAAGCCGGCCGGTCCGGTGTGCCAATTATGCAGTGTGACGCCGCCGGGCTGCGGGTGCCGGGGGGCGCCGGCGGGCTGGCTGCCGCCGCAGCCGGAGGGGCTAGGGGCCGGAGGAGTCCCCCACCCCGGCGGCCCCCGCCCCGGCGCGCCGCCCCCACCTCGACGCATCCCCCCCGAGTGTCCGGCCGGAGAGGGGAGGAGCCCGGAGGAGCTCGGAGGAGCCCGGAGTAGTCCGCCCCTCCCGGACGCGGCGACGGCCGGCCCTCGGCTGCCCCCACGGCCCCACGGCTCCCTTCCCTCTCGATTTCCTTCCGAATGATATCCAAAAATAAAACCCGCGGCCGGCGGCGGCCCGCGGCCATTTCATCTCCGCCCGTCGTCCAGTGTGCAGCGCGTCCTCCTTCGGTCCGGCCTGTCCACCGCCCCGCCCCGCGCTGCCCCGCCCCTCCCCTCCACAGCCCGCGACGCGTCAAGTGGCTCTGGGCCGTCGTGGGCCTGCCGACGCGCTGTGCCTGCCCTGCCGAGGGGCACTGCCGGCCACTGCCGGGCTTGGGCGCGAGCTAAGCGCACAGTCCGCACCGCTGCCGTCCGGGTAAAGAGAGCCGCTGCCTCCCATTCGGACCGCAGCCCTCCCGACCGCCGCGAACCGCCGCGTGTCCGCCGGTGCGCGCGTGTGTGTCAGTGTGTGAGTGTGTGGCACGTGCCCTTTGGATACACCGGGCGCCACCAGGATTACGACATGAGGTGAGTGAGTGTCGTGGCTCATATTTTGTTTTTTCAAAGATAAACCGTTGGATTGGTGACTTTTGGCGATTTTTGTCGTAGGCTTAAGACTGTCTACCACAACTTAGTGCGAGGTATATTTTCTTAATTTGTAGAACTTAAAAAGGGCTGCACCTCAGAGCAATCAGCATTACCGTTTTTCTGTTTATCACCATATCATGGGCCTCGGGACGTGATTTTCGCGGCAGTTCAGGCCGTGCTGAACGACGAGGAGGAGCCTGTTGACACGGGGAGTGACACTGTACGGGTTACAGCTCACCTGTAGAGCTCACCTGGACAGCCCACTTGCACGACCGACGAAAACAAAAAGCTGGCCTGCCTCCGCCTTATCCCGCTGGAAACGAGGGCGTGGCCGGGCGGGGCGGGGGCGTGCGTGACGGCGGTGATATCAGTGATTAGTGTCGAGGTGTGAAGGAACAAAACGGTGTGCCCGTGGGAGCGCGTGGCGGCGCGTGGCGGCTGAGCGCCGACTGGAGGCTGGAAGACACGCCACGAGCGTTTACACGCAGCGCGCTGCAAACATCGCCCTCGGGGGTCTCTCTCTCTCTCTCTCTCTCTCTCTCTCTCTCTCTCTCTCTCTCTCTCTCTCTCTCTCTCTCTCTCTCTCTCTCTCTCTCTCTCTCTCTCTCTCTCTCTCTCTCTCTCTCTCTCTCTCTCTCTCTCTCTCTCTCCTGGAAATGATCTGCAGGGGTTTATCGTGTTCCACTCCTGCTGCAAATCCAAGAGAGCATTTGGAAGAGTCAGCGGTCGGTGGCTCTCACAGCGGTGGAGACGGATAGACCGCGCGGGGAGAAAAAAATCAGCTGAAAGTGAAAGGGCTTACAGCGGAGATGTTAACGCGTGGAAGTGAGATGAAAAGTCGTCCGTAATTGGTGGCCAGGCCGAGGCCAGGCGTCGCCGTCACTCTCGCACTCGGTGCCTTGCCGGTGGCGGCCGTGCCGGTGGCTTATCGATGCAGCTCCATGTAGTATCGTTACCGTGTTCCGTCACTGCTCCCGACGGAGAGTGGAAAAAACTGCTCACGTCGATTGCCAGCGGCCAGCGAGCGCCACAGTGTTGCGCTGCCTGGGGGAAAAAATCGGAGCCGCCTACCTGGAGGCTAGAGCGCTGTGCGCCGGCGCTCTTACTGAGTAAGTGCTCCTTCCGATGATGATGATGATGATGATGATGATGATGTGTGTGTGTGCATGTGTGTGTGCGTGTGTGTGCGCGCGTGCCGCCCGCGGGCACGGCTGCAGCAGAGTGCAGTGCAGATGGTGGCCGGACAACGCTCCGCTATCACGTAAGGGGGATTCACTTTCGTTCTGAATGCCTGGCCGCGGGGACCGGCGAGCCCCGCGGGCCCCGCCCCGTAGGCGCGTGCGGGGCGCGTGCGGGGCGCGTGCGGGGCGCGTGCGGGGTGCGTGCGGGGCGCGTGCGGCATGGCTGGCCGGTCGTCCACCCGGCGCACACGTTCGTGAGTGCCACGGGGGTGGGTAACTATTCCAACTACTGCTGCTGCGCCGTGCGGCCTTTCATGGGCATCACACACACACACACATGCACACACACGCACACCTACACACGCAGAGCAAGTGTAAGACCTCCCATGCGCGTCCAAGCCACTACCGAGCGCGTGCCGCCTCGTCGAAAGTGAAAAAAGGACGAGAAAGAGAAGAAGACGGGATGACGATTCTCCTCGTCGTGCCACTGCGGCGGCTTCGGCGGAAAATTAAGTGAATAGCTGCTGCTTGCTGTGTCTGCGTGCGGCACTCACTCACTCACTCACTCACTCACTCACTCACTCACTCACTCACTCACTCACTCACTCACTCACTCACTCACTCACTCACTCACTCAATCACTCACTCACTCACTCACTCATCACTCACTAACCGAGCCAGTGGTGCCAAGCTTATTCGAAGGGAAAAAGACTAGCGTTGAGGATGGTTAGGGCCGCAGAGCGGCGCAGATCGAAGGGTGCAGCTTTCTTTCCTTTTTTTTTCTCGTCTTTTTCTGATGTAAATTTTATCCTGCGGACGAAAGTAGATTCGAACCGGTAGCAGTCATCTCCGAAAGGAACGAAAAAAAAAAGTCGATAGAGGCACGCACGACGGCGCGAGCCGCAGAAGCCCGGTCTCGGTCTGGCCTTTAGTATTAATCAGGGAGCTCATAACTCAACACGTCCGGTGCGGCCGAGGTCCGGCGGGAAGCGGCGGCGGCGGCGGCTGGCGGACTCCGGCGCGCTAAGTGACGGATAACACTCTTATTGTCTGGGCGTCTTAATCACGTGAGGGCGGCAGGCAATGACAGCAGACCAGCAGGGGTGGCGGCTGCAGACTTTCCAACACGCTGTCTCGGACTTGTCATTGGAAAGTCGGAATTAAGTCGCATCTGGTGGCTTCGTGAAACGGTGCGAGAGAGAGAGAGAGAGAGAGAGAGAGAGAGAGAGAGAGAGAGAGAGAGAGAGAGAGAGAGAGAGAGAGAGAGAGAGAGAGAGAGAGAGAGAGAGACAGAGACAGAGAGAGAGAGACAGAGAGAGAGAGAGAGAGAGAGAGAGACAGAGAGAGGGAGAGATATGATCTAAAATTGATCTCGTCTATGTGTTCTCTTATACTGAAGGAAGGCGCAGTAATGCCACACATCACGGCAAAAATAATTTGTTTTCACCTATACCCGGACCTATGGCGAAAAAATGAACCAAATTGTTCGTATGAGATGCAGGTGGGGCAGCCGGGCTCCGGGGTCTCCGGCATTGCCCCGAGCCTTTGGCACCGTTCTTACAGCTTCATTCCGATCGATGCCTGTCCGCGATAGGGTTAAGGGCCCCGCCGGCCCGGATACGCCCCCTGCCGCGGAGCGCGCAATGTGTCGTCTAATTTAGTCGTTTGCTTGTTTTGCACGTCGCGGGAAAACAATTTCTGGCCTCACCTCGTGACGGGCGGCGAGAGTGATCAGTCCGCGTCACGTACGGCAGGAGCATCAGAGCGCCGGGGGAGGATCTTCTCTTCGGGAGGCTAGTCGGTAGGACACTCTGGAGGATCCCCGGCAGGATCCCCGGCAGGATCCCCGGTAGGGTCCCTGAAAGGATCCCCAGTAGGATCCTCAGGAGGCCCCCCACGGCTCCGTCACGCCGCGGGGACGAGAGTGAGTGGCGCTGTGACGAATAGGGGCCGCCGCCTTACCTTCCGGGACGGCCGCACGCCGCCGCACTGAACGGGTATTCGGAAATTGTGTGGTCAGCGCGCGTGTGGGGACGGCTGGGCTGGGCTGCGCTGGCGGGCGGCGCCAACTGGGCTGTGGAGGTTATGTCAGCGTGGAAATGTCTCACTCTGCCGGGGCGGCGGCCGGCGGCGGCACTGGGGTGGCCGTCAGACGTGCCATGTTGTGTCTCTTTTAGTTCTGCCGCCAGGCCGCAGTCGATCGCCGGGAAAGTGAAGTGCGAATGACATGACACGGAACGGGCCGGGCCGGCTTACGCATCAAGGGCCCACTTTAGACTTTAGTTTTCCCTGAAGCAAGACTGACACTCTCCGGGCTGCGCCCCGCTGCTCGCTGTGCCGTTGCCGATGCGCTGCGCGGTGCGGACCGATTAGGGCAAAAGCGCGTTCATTTGGCCGGGTTCGTTTCCAGCCCGGGTCAGCCGGTCGCCTAGCTCCTGTAATTGCGAGTCCCGTAGGGCTCCGCGGGCCCCGTAAGCTGTCGCCGGCCTGTCCTGCCCTGCTTGTCCTTCCGGGATGCGCCCTTTGTGAGTTCTCTGTTCGAATGGAATTTTCCGAACCATGCCAAAAAAAGAAGAAGAGAAAGATGCAGCAGACAACCCTGTTTGGCAGCTCCATCGTCACCTCCGGCTGTGCTCCCTCATAGTGATGCAGTGACGCAAAACACGCTCTACTAGTTGCCGCCCGTGAGTAGGCGATTTCCGGGGACTGACCGCAGCTGTAGGCCAGGCGCCCTCTATGGGGCCACGGCTCGCTCTAATCCCGGACAGCTGCCGCGGCAAATGAAAGTACAAGGCGCCGACGGGCGTGTTTCTTTTATGTGTCCTACCGCCGCCGTGGCGTGCCGGCTGTGCGGACAAGGCGGCTGGGGGACTCTCAGCCGGCAGCCGGCCTGGCTTCACTGTTTTCAAAATTGCAGTACAGTCGATATTGCAGCAAAGGCATAGTGATACGCTATTTATAGGATGTGATGGGCCCTGGGCCCGCGTTTTTGCAGAATTAGCCTGCATTGCAAACAGTTTGTGATACAAGTATTCGAAACCGTATTGTATTGCAGTTTTAAGTACAGTGTTAAGCACCACTACCCATACTAGCCCCGTCGTTATTCACAAAGGTAAGCTGTCGCACGGGATATAAGTCGTGGGTTCGAATACTTTTTCATTCATTCTTTTTGTTGTAGTTATTATTATTATTGGAAAAAAGTAAGAAGAAAGCGAAATTCCGTCGTACATAGTGTAAGAGGGGTGCGTGCCGAGACTTGATGACTGATTCAAAGTAGGTGATGGCAATGGCGCGCGCGGCCGCGGCCGGGCAGATGGCAGTGATGGCAGCAGCACCGCCGACCAGCGGACCTCTTGTATTCACTCAGGGCTTCGGCACGGCGGGGCGGCAGGGCGGCAGGCAGCACGGCCATCCTCATCACCATCATGTAAATTTATCGACTAGTACGCCTCCCAGCCTGTGATTATATGTAAATCGCCACCAACACCCCCCTACAGCTCGGCGGCCGCGGCTCAGCTCCGGGAGGGTCCGTCGCGTTTTATCCCTGCAGGGCTGCGACGGCCACCGCCTCAGCCACCGCCACCGCTCGACCGCCTCGGCCAACGCCACCGCCCCAGCCACCGCCACCGCCTCGGCCACTGCAGTGAAGTTTGCGCTCTCTTTCACTGCTGCTCTGCTGCGATTGCTCCCCGATTCTCTCGGCTCGCATGTGGGAGGCTCACTCTCAGAAAAATGAAAGGAAATGGACCAGTCAATGGCCAGACGCGTGAGACAGGAAGCTAGAGACGGAGACAGTGCCTTGAGGGACTGCCTAAACCCATAACTGCCTGGGGCTACTGATACACCAGGAATACCAGGTGTCCCACTTGCCCCGGACGCAAGCCCGGAACGCACTAGCTCCGTCTCTTTTTGTCTCAGGCGGTGCGTGATAGAGAAAGAGACGAAGATAGTGCGTTGCGGGCTTGCCTACCTTTTCCTTGTCACGGGGAAAAATGGGACACCTGGAATGTGTGCAAAGATTGATGGGTTGATTGAGTTTTCCTGGCGGTGCGCGTGAATAAAGTCAACCTCATTCCGGTGCGGTAAATAGCAGCTGGAGGCTTACCTACCGGAAACGTTGGCCGCTCGGTCTCCGCCGTGTGTGGCCCTAAATAGACTGTCACCGTGTTAGAGCGAGATACTACGGCCGTTTCGTCCGCTCCGTGTGGGAGTGCCGAGACAATAAGGGGACAGCGGGGGCGCACAGTTTTAGGGGGACATTGTTATGCGGCAGGCTGCAGTGCGGCTGCTGCTGCTGAGGGCACTCAGCTTACTGCCACTGCCCGGCCCGTGTGAGAAGTGTTTTCATTACTCGTTGCGCCGCCGCCGCCGCCGGCCGCCGCCTCGCCCTCCCGACACCCTGCGGATGGATTTGCTGCAGCAGTGTGTAGAGAGCAGCTCGCGTGTCCGCTTTTAATGACCGGTGAAACAAACTGCGAGATGTGCAGATCGGGCTCGGGAGGCGTGGCGGCCCGTGGCGTCTGTCCCCGCCGGTCCCCGCATCAGATAGAGCCCGTGCACAGCCCGCGGCCGGCACGCGGCGCACACGCGGTGCACACACGCGGTGGCGCGCGCTGCACGCGTTCGCTTTTCCCTTCTTCGGCATCCTCCTCCCGCTCCATCTCCAATTTACGTCCCCTGCTTTCGAATCAAACGCCTTTTGCTTCCGTCGTCGCGCCGAGGGATCCCCACGACGGCAGTGCGGCAAACGGAGCCGGAGCCCCGGTCAGAAGCACCCGAGCCCGAGCGCCTAATCAGGGCGTTGGCGTATCTCCCAAATAAATGTCCCCTTCCCATTTGGCGCGCGCGGAGCCTGCGAAGCACTGCGAAGCCCCCCGCCGCGGCCGCGGAGACCCAGCTGGGATGGGGTATGGTATTCCGATCAGGTGTAAAAACGGCTCGCCCAGTTCGTACACTTTTCCGAGAGTATATATATATATATAAATATATATATATAAAATAAAATAAAATAAAAGGAGCATGAATGTCAGCCAAAAGAGCCCGAGTTGGTCGCCGAAACGCAGACTCACGGATGGCCTGATTTTTTTTTTTTTAATGTTTGAAAAAAAAAGAGGTTTGGAAAAAGGAAACATGATTTGGGCTGGCAGCCCCTTTTACATAGAGGTGGGGTCGGATCCGACACTCCAGCACTCCAGTGGTTGGGGTCCAAGCACATGGCGCCGGGCGGGTAGGCAATCTCGACTCGTGCAGCCCGCAGGTGTCTTGCGGGCTGGCCTACCCCGCCCGCTCGCAGCCGCTCCGGGGAGGCTTACAAGTGCGCACATTGGGCCGTAGTGTGATTTATGGGGAAAAGGCGGCGGCCATCTTATTATAAATTATCTGGACCCTTATTAAAACGTGCACGGGTTGTATGAGTGAGTGTGTGTGTGTGTGCACCCGTGGAACGGACAGAGCCTTTTACCCACACGGCGCGGTGCCAAAAGCGAAAGGTGAGGGTGGTGCGTAAGCGGGTCTCTCTGTCTGTCTGTCTGTCTGTCTGTCTGTCTGTCTGTCTGTCTCTGTCTGTCTCTGTCTCTCTCTGTCTCTGTCTCTGTCTCTCTCTCTCTCTCTCTCTCTCTCTCTCTCTCTCTCTCTCTCTCTCTCTCTCTCTCTCTCTCTCTCTCTCTCTCTCTCTATTACTTGCATTTCATTTGGTTAGGGTTAGTGCGGGTTAAAGAGGAGAGGCAGACAGATAAAAAGGGAAAGTTAGAGAGAGAGAGAGAGAGAGAGAGAGAGAGAGAGAGAGAGAGAGAGAGAGAGAGAGAGAGCGCATTGCGAAGGTGAAAGAGGCATGAGGAGTCATGAAGTCTTTTACGTTGTTTTCCAGCTTTCAATTTGTCCATCTCATTATCGGGTGACCGCGTGCGGCTGACCCGGCCAGATTTCCCTTCCCTGTTGCTCCCGGGGCGGGAGCGGGCGGGAGCGGGTGGGAGCGGGTGGGAGCGGGTGGGAGCGGGTGGGAGCGGGCGGGAGCGGGTGGGAGCGGGTGGGAGCGGGTGGGAGCGGGTGGGAGCGGGCGGGAGCCGGGCGGGAGCGGGTGGGAGCGGGTGGGAGCGGGTGGGAGCGGGTGGGAGCGGGTGGGAGCGGGCGGGAGCCTGTGATGCCAGGAAGGGTCGGGTGGGGTCGGGGCCGCTGCCTCAGCTGCCGCCCCTCCACCGCTATACGCCGGCCTTGCTCGGCCTTGGCACTGACTGCGTGGCGTGCGTATGGTGGTCGCCCCCACTCCCGCCCGTGTAGAAATGATTTGCCCCGGATCCTGTCCGCGCGGGGTTTAGGCCGCCAGCAGTCCGACAGGTCAAGTCCGATTTTGTCCCAGAATGTTCCCAAATAAGAACGTTTTGGAACGTAGTCTGAAAACCTACAACGGGCCCGTATCGGACAATTTAACTGCTTAAACGGATTACTTCTTAATATTCTCAAACACAAATCTTTGTTAAAAGAAACGCCTGTCCTCGATGAGTTTCCATGCCAGAAGTGAAAATTTTCGAAGTCCACAAAAACGCGGCGTGACGTACAGAGAAGTCCGAAAAGAGTCCGAGTGCTCGGACCGATAACGGATTGGTCCGCAAAGGACGGACTTGTTTCGGATATGCCCGGAGTTCTGGAACGAATCCGGATTGCTCGAGTTCCAACTCGGTCTCATATCGGAGAGTCCGAACAGCAAACGGGCATCTTTAGGAACAGCCCGAGCTTCAGGCTCATTCGGACTGACTTCGGCTCAGTTTCGGAATATATCGCTTTTACACGGGGCCCGGCGGCCGACTCCACTGTCACGGCCTGCAACGCCACGCCACGCCGTGCCACACCACGCCGTGTCATTCGTTTGCACACTCAGTGCACTGATGTGCCCGTAAAAGTCAATAGCGCGTATTTTACGCCGGCTCCCATGTTCGTTTCGCGGGTAATAGGTCTCGTTCCCCGCTGCTTCTAAGCCAAACATCGTCCGAGGCTTTATACATCCTCCGAAGGGCCGGAACATCGCCTTGTACTCTAGACCTCCTCCTGCTGCGAGTTTCCATTTCCGCCATTTCCGCGTTCTCTCTTTTTTTTCTTTCCAGTAAAATGGTCAATGAAAGGAGTGAGTTGCGTGAGTTGCACTCGTGCGTTTGGGTCTCTCGGTCGCTGGAACGGTGGCCGCAGCATTCGGTCTGTGGTCACGGTGTCTAGTTCCCAGCCAATATAACCGTGGTCGTGCACATGCACGTACGTGCGTGCCGCGTGCGTGCGGCGTGTGAGCGTGGAGCCTGGTCCGCGTTAACGAGCCGGTGATGAAGTGCGCGCACATGTTGGGTACAAGAACATCAACTTTTGCCTATGCACGCCCCCACGAACAGTCTCCGGCACTTGCTAAAAAATATCTCTCTTTTTTCCATTTTTTTCTCCATTTATTTCGATTTAGTTAATAATTTTGCTTTTCAAAACCATCGGCGAGCTGTTGAATTTCAGCTCCATTCATCAGAATTTAATTGAAAAAAAAGTATGAAGAGTGTTTTGCAGAGGAAATCTGTTTATTTATTTCAGGCAGGCTTATTATCATGGACAGCAGCGCGCGCCAGTACCCACTCTGTTTGTTTCTTTATTTATTGTGAAGGGGCAGTGCGCCTGCTGGCCGGGCCTCGCATGTCAGCGGGGCAAACATGTCGATAATGGATCGATTAATCGATTACCATCGGCACGGCTGCCAACACGCATCAGCAGTGATTGATTTACTATCGCCGCATGTAATTTCGCTCATTGAGATGACCGAAATCCCTTCCCTGATAAACCCGTACGCAGAGCGACCCGTGACACGACAAAATTACACCCTCCGTAACGTACCTTCGTTTCTTACTGATAGCTGGTGAAGCGTGAATATATTCCGAAAAAGAAAGTGGAAAGTTAAACATAAATAGTAAACTAAGCCCGTAACGTACTTTAGTTTCTTACTGATAGCTGGTGAAGCGTGAACATATTTCGAAAAAGAAAGTGAAAAGTTAAACATAAATAATAAACTAAGCCCGATTCATTATGCAAAATTACTCAACTCGATTAGGATTACGCCCGCACAAGTTGCTCTTCTTATTCTATTTACCTCTTTTTTTTTTAAAGCAGTAGACCAAGAAGTCTGGCTTTTCCAACAAAAACTGACTGTGCCCTTTGATTTTTTTTATTATTTTTTTTTAGTATGGATTGAGCACAGAGCTCGGCACGCACGGTAGCAGGACACGGCGGGGACGAGCTCGCTGCGGATGCCGATACGTCACGCCCAGGTGTTGGCTCGGACGGCGTCATAAAGTCCAAGCCACAACTAATGCGGCCCATTATCGACTTCTTTCTTCAAACATGAGAAATTTATAGCCGCGTGGCTTCGGCGGCTGGCGGTGGCTGGTGTCGACTGCTGCTGCAGCTGCTGGCAGGTCCATGGCGGGCTGAGGCAGGGCTGAGGCAGGCTGAGGCAGGCTGAGGCTGCTCCGGAGGGATTAGCTCAGCTCTCACATCGGGACGTGTCCCGTCCCGTCCCTTTGGCGGTCTCGTGTGACATGGCATGACACATGGTATGACACGGGACGCCGGGACGCGCACGCCACAGTGCGCACGCGCACGCGCACGCGCACGCACGCACGTACACACGCCGCAGGTTTCACTCTCGGAGCAGGAATTTCACTCAGCTTGGGAGGTTTCCTCGCGCCGTGTTTTCCCGGTGTGTGCTCCGCGATGCTCCGCTGCCCGGCGGCTGGCGGGGGGGGCCGCGGTCTCCTCTACGGACACAGAGAAAATAGAGCCCCGGTCCGCCCGGTGCACGCCGCCCTTGCGCCGTCCAAGGCCGTCGCTACGGGGACCCGCCGGGACCACCAACCGCGATGTCCTGTTGGCGCTGTCGGTCGGCCGGAGAGGAGCGGGCCGCCGTGCAGGTAGGCCAGCCCGCAGCACAGCCGTGGCGGCACGGTGCCTACCCGCCAGGCGCTCCGGCCGCCCGGCCCCCGCTGCGTCCGTATCTTATTCTGTTCTTGTTATCCTCGTTATATCTTTCTTTCTCCCTCTCTCTCTCTCTCTCTCTCTCTCTCTCTCTCTCTCTCTCTCTCTCTCTCTCTCTCTCTCTCTCTCTCTCTCTCTCTCTCTCTCTCTCTCTGACTGCGAGTGGGACCATATACATACTGACCTGGTTTAGCAGCATTATGTGTGTTGCTGTCGAGGTGTCCCTTACCGAGGATAGAGTGGGTCTCCCTTTTGTGCCGAGGCGTCCCCCCCCCCCCCTCGCGGGCCCCCGCGGCCCTCACCAACAGCGCAGCTCACATTTTATTTTGCGTGTCAAGTCTCGCGGTTGTAGGGCTCGCGCGACACGCACCAATTCCTGACCAAGATTTCTACCTTTACGAGAAATGAAACACCTGATAATAAAGGAACTAATCCCTCGGACTCAATAACGAAAAAAAGCAGCAAAAAAAACAAAACACGAAAACTGAAAATAAAAGTAAACCTGTGATGAGAGGCAGGTAGCGTGCTTGCATGTGTGTGTGTGTGTGTGTGTGTGCCTGTGTGTGTGATTGTGATTGTGTATGTGTGTGTGCTTGTTTGCCGGCTGATCGCACTATCGCCTCGCAGCGAACCGACGACAGGTCTGGAGCAGGAGCGGGACAGGAGGGCGACGCCTGGCGACGCGATGCGATGCTATCGAGTCGTCCTCGGCATTCCCCCCCCCCCCACCCCCTCCGGGCCCCACCGGACCCCACCGGCGGCCGGTTGACAGCAATTGGCGGTCGGTTAGGTCACGTGAGGGGCACACCCACAATCTAATTCACTCGGCCAATCGCAGCGGGGATTAAGTGAAAGCGCTCTCGGTGGTGTAGTGGTGTGCCATTACGGCGCTGATCGCACCGCTAACTGCGTTACTGGCAGCCGCGGTGCTGCCCGGGCGCTGCCGGGCGGGCCGCGCATGTCGCCGTAGTGCAGTGTGCAGTGTGCAGTATGCAGTGCAGTGTGCAGTATGCAGTGTGCAGTGTGCAGTGTGCAGTGTGCAGTGTGCAGTATGCAGTGCAGTGTGCAGTATGCAGTGCAGTGTGCAGTGCGCAGTGTGCAGTGTGCAGTATGCAGTGCAGTGTGCAGTGCGCAGTGTGTAGTGCACGGCCGATGTGGGATCGAGCCGGGCTAGAACAACTTGTGGCGGGCCTCTAGGCCTGGTAACGGTATAGGATGGTCATACGAACATTTTTCAGAAAGCCACAATTACGTATATTAAACAAATATATTCGAAAACATGTTTTCATCTATTTTGTACCAGGTATCCCACATCAGCCGTGCCAAGGTAAAGGTAAGCGAGCCCGCAATGCACTAGTTCCGTCTCTTTCTGTCTCGGCCAGACGCATTAGAGAGAGAAAGAGATGGGGCTAGTGCGTTGCGGCCTGCCTACCTTTGCCTGGTGCCAGTTGGCGCGGCTGACGCGGGCCACCTGGTGTATCTTTCCGCAAAAGTCCAGCGGCTGGAAGCAGTTTGTAGTGGACGCAATGGTTTGCAAAGTGGATATTATGACGGAGGCCCATAGACGTCGTTGCTGTTTAGGGAGCGAGGCGGCAGTGGACGTGGACGTTGGACGTCGTGGACGTCGTGGACGTCGTAGACGTGGTCTTGGCGGGTGCCGGGGGAGCCGGTGGACGCAGGGCCGGACAGGGCACCGCACACCACGAGACGCGAGGCCTCGCCCCCGTCCACCCAACCCCGTCGTGTACTTCGCCGATTAATTGGTCTGGTATTCTGCCAAGCTGTCACTCAGCGGACCGTGCTGAGGCCGGCGGAGGGGAGGGGAGGCCTTCGAGGACGGCGTGAGGGCGAGGGGGTCAACGTCAGCCGTTCACAGGTTCCCAGCGGGGCCCGGCCCCCAGCCCATCCCGCCGCTTTGGCACCGCCACTGCAGAGGCTCGGGTGCGGCAAGTGGCGCGTTAGTGCCTCTCTGACCCCCCGGCCCGGGCTGGGGCCGCGCATTCCCTCCTCGCCCCCGGCAGTCCCTGGCAGTCCCCGGTAGTCCCTGGCATGGTCGTGCCCGCAGCGACGTTTCGCATTCGATATGCTTGAGTCAGCACTGGCCAGCCCAGTGGACAGTAAATGCTGCAGTAGCGGTCAGCGGAGCGCCTGCGAGGTGAGGTGAGGTGATGTCCGACTCGGCCCGGCCCGGACCTTCGGGCCTCCGGGGCCAGCAAGCGGCTGCCCGGGTCCAAGCGGTTCCATTAGTGTGAAAACTGCGGCGCCCAGGGGGCGGGGGGGGGGGGGGACTTCCGCAGGACTGCCGCAGGACGCTTCAGGACTGCCGCAGGACCACCGCAGGACTGCCGCCGTCTGCCCTTGCGCCGCCACCTGTGCTGGACATACTTTCACTTACCGGGCCCGGCCAGTGTGCGTATCCATGCATGCGGACCCTGGGAGTTTGCACCCATGAAGTGTGAGTCAGCGGCTGCCACTGCCATCCAATCAGGTGGGGTAGTCGGCAGGAGCGGCGCGCGGCCTGCTCCACCGTGGGCCTGGCCTTTAGCAGGCTCGGCTGGGGAGAGGAGGGATCCAGGAGGATCCAGGAGGATCCAGGAGGATCCAGGAGGATCCAGGAAGGAGGATCCAGGAGGATCCAGGAGGATTCAAGAGGATCCAGGAGGATCCAGGAGGATCCAGGAGGATCCAGGAGGATCCAGGAGGATCCAGGAGGATCCAGGAGGATCCAGGAGGATCCAGGAGGATCCAGGAGGATCCAGGAGGATCCAGGAGGATCCAGGAAGGAGGATCCAGGAGGATCCAGGAGGATCTCTCACAACACGTCCACCCCACCCCCACCCTGGCCTCGAAACGGGCAGTCGAAAACGGGGTACCTCAATTAAGAGTGGTCTCTTCTCTGTGGAAGTCCCGCGAAGCATGGTTGCTTCTTCGCCCCGCTTTACGGACTCAGCGCATTTACTCCCGGGGCTGCAGGACTGGACTTCCGCTGGCCGGTGGCCGCCCGGCCCGAGGCGAGGCCCTGGACGCCCTGGTGAGTTATGGGTGCCGCTGGCCGCAGGAGGGGCCGCCGCCGGCCGCCGCGGTATCCGCCGCCCCGCCATCGCGTCCCCGACGACAGGCGGCGGTGACGCCGTTTGGCACGGGCCACTTTCACTGCGTTGACATCTCTATGACAGCGATAAGGCCATAAGGCCAGGAGGCCACCGTCAGGCCGCCGTAAGGCCGCCGCGGACCACCGGCGGCCGGCAGCTGAATGGGAGCCCCAGGAGCCCCGCGGGATTCCCCGCCCCGCCACACTCCACACATCCAGATGCTTATCGGGGCCCAGGCGAGACCAGACTGGTCTGGAGGCCGGGCCGGGCCGGGTCCTACGGGAAACGGAACATATCCACCACAATGTAGCGCCCCAGGGAGGCAAACGGCGCGGCGAAAAAGAGAGAAATGGAATGATAAAGATAAAGGGGAGATTAAATGTTGATTCTACATGTAACGTAGCATGCTACCTGCCAGTCCACATTTTTTTTATTTCTTTTGAATCTTCTTTGAAGGTGGGTCGGAAAGCGCATTTTAAAAAAATACGTTTCCAGAATCTGCCCTTCCTCTGGAGTTATATACAGCGGGCTATTTTCAAAAGAAACTCCAGGTGACGCTCTGTCCCCAGACGGAGGCCGTATACTTACATACTTTGTCTGTCTGTCTGTTTGTTGGTCTCTCTCTCTCTCTCTCTCTCTCTCTCTCTCTCTCTCTCTCTCTCTCTCTCTCTCTCTCTCTCTCTCTCTCTCTGTCCACGAAATGTGATCCACTCCCCTTTTCCCAGGTTGAAAGCGCCCTTCCGGCGTCCTCCGCCGTAGCCGGTCTACGAGACCGGCTGGGATATGTGTTTTCATTTCTATTATTTCGTGTGCTCGTGGGCTATGCGGAGCTATGCAGTACGGAGCCATGCGGAGCAGCTCCTGTGTCCACAGTGTCAGCTTCCCCTCTCAGCAGTGGCGTGCTTGCTCGCTTGTTTCACACAGGTCGATATCGGATACGCATGATGAACCTGTGCACGGCTATGGAGACCGGGGAGCCCAGTGCAGAGATGGCCGAGCGGAGTGTGCACCTTGTGTACCCGCCTGTGTCCTCGTCACAATTTTTGTTCGTGAAATCCGAAAATAATGTTTAATTTCGAACATAATGATAGGAGATGATAAAGAAAAGTGCTTTGATAATTTAAAGTGATGAATTACTATTATTTTTCCGGTTGATTTCCACAGATCATAACAGAAAATAGCTGAATAAAAACAAATATCAATGAACTTCGGAATTACCGTGCCATGCCTAGTGTTACTCCTCTCAAAAATGAGATTTGATTTGATTTGATTTAGTTCTAATTAGGTATAAAGAGACTAAGAAGTCCCACGAGAATACCACTGCTAACATAAGTAAAATAACACAGAGAGAGAGAGAGAGAGAGAGAGAGAGAGAGAGAGAGAGAGAGAGAGAGAGAGAGAGAGAGAGAGAGAGAGAGAGAGAGAGACAGAGAGACAGAGACAGAGACAGACAGACAGACAGACAGACAGACAGAGAGGAGAACGTCAGTCTGTAGCCCATTCGGGTGCTTGCGCGCGGTGGATGGGTAGCCTACCCTCACGGCGCAGCCAGCGCTCGTCGAATGGGTTGCCTGGCCGGCGGGCGCCATGGCGGGCGCTGCCTCGGCGCTGCGCGCTGTACCGCGCCTACGGACGTAGGCCACCCATCGCACGCGCCCCAGTCCCGGTGCCTGCGTGCGGCTGCCGACTGGAGGCGGAGATGCCGACTAATCTGCATCGACAAATCTCTTGGAAACCTCTTAATATGACATCCATGTACGAGCAGTCGCATAGGAACGATCCCTATTTAATTTCCCTCTTTTTAGTCGTGGTACCCAACCACCTGAAAAGTGTGGCTGAGACGCGATGAGACCGTCTTACACGTGTCCTCGTGCGCTCCGCTCTGCCCCAAGGCTCGGAGCCCCGGACAGCGAAATGAAATCCCGTCGCTTTGATACGTGATAAATAAGACTTGGCTGCCTGATGTGCGGTTCCTGCACGGCGGGGCCACTCCTGCTGGGCTGCCAGGCTGCCCGAATAGGCTTCGGCCAGGCCTGAAAATGATGCGGCTGTGAGGTGGTGCTCAAGGGGTATCCACGCAGAAAATTATTAGTTCGTCCCAACGAATTTTTTATTTTATGTTTGGACAAGCAGCGTAGTGAGAACTAAGAATTCGTTGGGGCAACTAATTTTCAGCTGGGTCCGCAAAAGGGTTTTTTTTTTTCTAATTTTTAGTTGCCCCAAAGAAATCTTAGTTCTCACTGAATATGATACTTGTCCCAGAATCAACGGAAAAAATGTTTCGACAACTATTTTTTCTGCGTGTACTTCTAGTCGAGGGATGCTCCAGGGTTGGTCCAGCGCTGCTCACAGGTTGAACGGGTTGGTCAGCAGGCGCTTGTCAAAGTTTCATTGTTCACTGAAATGAATGCTTGAACTAACGCAAAATGGACGTTAAATGAGGATTCTTGGCGGAGTTTCTGAAATCAAAGAACATGATGCTTGTTGCAAAGCATATGAAGCGTGTTCCAAGGATGAAGCTTGTTCCAAGCATAACGAAGCTTGGCGCCAGTTGTGACGACACTTGAGTCAAGCAGAATATTCTTGAATCGTGCATAGTCATGCTTGGAACAAGCATATTATGCTCGGCGGAGAATGTGCAGTTTAAGCCTAAAAATTGCTTTGGATCAAGCATATTATGCATGATTCAAGCATTCTTTTTTGAGAGTGTTAGCAGCGCATATTGACAGCTGAGTGACAGGAAAGGAGGCTCACCGCACTCACTCCCACGGTTTGGCCCGGCTTGGCCCCGGACGGGTCGAAGGGTTGGTCTGGCCGGAAGCTGAAGTGGGTCTCCTGCCCGCTGCCGCCGCTGCCGCCGCTGCCGCCGCTGCCGCCGCTGCCGCTGCATCGGTGACCTTTCGGTCCGCGGCTTCTGCTGCCTGCTGAGCAAAAAGGACGCCTGGCCCCGCCCAGCGCGCCGCCCAGCGTTCGCTGCACACGACTCGACATGAAGAAGCAGGGGGAAGAAAAAAAACGGGTCGCCATTTTCACAGCTGCAACTCCAACTGCAACAGCGGCACATTGTTTGTCTTTGAGATAGATGATCTGAATTACACCTTCGCGCAGGTGTGAAGTTCATTGAAATGAAATTGGTATAACGAGGATGATCTAGATTGGGCTGCACACACACACGCGCGCGCGCGCGCTCTTGCCACGCCCCCAAATGAGCGGTCTGGCCTCGCTCTCCCAGGCACATAATCTGTGGGATTGACAGTAAACCCCACGTGGTCGCCACAAGTAGTGCACCGTCAGCACGCGCTCTGCACGCAGCGCTGCACAATGCGCATGCGCCTGGGAACTAGATCACATCACGTACGGTTCCACGGTTCCTTGTCCACTTTCCTTATTCTTTCGCCATAAAGCGCCTCGCCAAATTGCTCGTATTCCGCAAAACGACGCGGAAAAACTAAGGGTGGGAAAACCGCATGAAAGGCAGCGAGCAATAAGAGGAACACATATGAGAAATCATGTCAAAAAAAATAAAATAGGGGGCTGTAAAAGGGGAACCGCTCTCCGCCCCGCGGCAACTGCGCACCCGCTGTCACCTGAAATTCCTGTAATGAGATGAGACATAGAGGGAGAGCGCCGCCGTGTAAGCCTAGATAGGGAAAGTTTTAAGTACTGGGTAAGAGCGAGAGTCACACCGAGGCGCCGCTTTGCTTTGCTCCCACTCGATCATCATGGCTCTATCTCTCCCTCTCTCTGTCTCCCCCCCCCCCCCCCTCTCCCCTCTCTTACAGGGATAATTAACGGAGAGCGGATTGGAAACGAACGAACGACACGCCAAAGAGTTTGTGCCTAATCACATACGCACACACCTCTCGCACACGGTGAAAACGTCCTCCCATCGCCATGATGCCACTCCCCGCCCGACGCCCAGGATGTGGTGCCGGGTGCCGCGTCCCGGGTTCAACTCCATCCGGTCACCACACTGTATTTGAAATTGCAATACACATCACTAAAATTTGCGACAAATCGTTATTGCAAAGAAATAGAGAATCAACTCCCATTAGAAATACGGACGGACCCCCTTGTTGCAGTCTGAAAAACAACACTTTTTACAGTATACGTGTTGCGAATCAAAAATCAGTGCAACTTTGCAAAACCAGAAAAACGTTTTCTCCAATCAGAGCTTTATCCTGAAAAAAAATTACATCTGCAAATTCTTTCAAACGGGTGCGGGTCAGGTCAAAAGAAAAATATTAGTAGCCGCACAGCCATACAAATCAAGCAAAAGCCGACTATAGCATTGGCGGGCGTGTTTTGTGTGTTTCTGCCACCCAGATTAGAGTCCTCACCGTGTGTGACGCGTTTGCGGCCTATCTGCCATGGGCTGCCATGGGCTGCCATGGGCTGTCGTCCCGTGTTCATGTCCGGTAACGGGACTGGAGCGGCGACACAGCCTAGCTCCGCTCCCATATCGGAAGTCATTTTCTCCCCGTTCCTCTGCCGCTAGCCACCAGGGCTGACGGGGCATTCTGTTGCCGTTAAAACGCGCATAAGCTTTACTTCGTGAAAAATATGCTTTTGTGGCGTTAGTTGCGACGGCCGCGTACGAATATCGCATCGAGCCCAAAGACAAAAGAAGAAGCCGTTGCATTGGCGCGCCTGCTGCGCCTGCTGCTGCTTGTGTGTGTGTGTGTGTGTGTGTGTGTTCGTCTAATTACCTTACAAGTCACGAGCCAAGCCCCCCAAGTCTAACGTTCGGTTGGGCCTCTTCCAACAGGACAGCAGCACAGAGGGAGAGCCAGTTAGGTTTTACTGCCTCTATCCTTTTATTTCCCCCCTCCGAAGAGAGAGATTCTGCTCGCGCGCGTGTGTGCGTGTGTGTGCGTGTTAGAGAGAGAGAGAGAGAGAGAGAGAGAGGGGGGAGGGGAGGGCGGGGGTATGGAAGAAAAGAGATGAAACGAGTGAAGTGAAGGAAGGCGCTTGGTTTCGGCTCGACACCCGTCTGACATGGCCTGACACCACCACGTTGTGTTCTATGTACGCCGGGCAGACAGTCAAAAAGACAGACAGACACCCAAACAGACAGACAGTCCGTCGACGTTGGATCAGGTCAGGTCTCCTCCTTGTTCCATTCATTCATTTTCAGCGCAAACTGAGATGAGGCGTGCCCGTAATGAAAGGGGACGAAAGAATGAAGACTTCCGGCCGCCGCTGCCGCCGCCGTGCTGCCGACGGGATGCCGCGGGTGCAACGTGTGTGCCAGTGGGTGGGCAATGGTGGGCCAAAGTGGCAGAGTATGCAAATGGATATGGCCCGATCGTGCCCCAGCTTTTGCGCCACCCTCCCTGCTGCCGGCCGGACATACCCTGCCCCGGCCCCGACCGTCCTGCTGCACATGGGCCACGTACTGCCACGACCATCAAATGTTGCACGCGTGAGCACGCGGCTCGGCTCGGCTCGGCTCGGCTCGGCTCGGCTCGGCTCGGCTCGGCTCGGCTCGGCTCAGCTCGGCTCGGCTCGGCTCGGCTCGGTCCGCGGACGGGAACGACATGACACTGTTTTGCGGCTGGGTGTCCCAGCCCATCCGAAGCTTTTATGCGGGCCAACGGCAGCCAGAGGCAGCCGGGGGGCTGCCAGGAGACCGTCAGCATTGGGACGTTACTACTCAATGTCGGACGTCGGCGCAGGGGAGAGCGAGAGAGACAGCAGCGCCAGAGGTTTCTTTAACGCTTCCAGTCTCCCTGCTTGCAGCGAGTCGGAGCGGCAATGGATACTCGATGCGTCGTTAGTGGGCGACAAAAGAAGGAAACAGTCTGGCCAAACCTCACGTGTTAGACACGGTAAAAGGAGTCATAGATTTTACAAGTGCCTTGAAGTACTGGAAAATCACGGATCTTCCCGCCTTGGATGCACAGGGCGAAACTTTTACGAGAGGCCCACAACTATGCGCCCCAAAGTGCAGGCCGGCAGTTAGCTAGACTTGTCTCCTGCTGTTTTCTTTTTTTGGTCGTGCCTATTGCCTATATGCACGCCTCGTCGTTGTATTATTTCTCCCCCCGTTGTGCGACAGCGCATATTTTTCCATGCAGTCAGTCAGTCTGTCGCACCGTCGTCCAGTCCGCTGCGAACCAGCTGAGCATAGCCGGTAATGGTCCTGTGGCGTGCAGCCCTGTCAGCATGGTAACGGCATGAGGCTCCCCTTCCCCTCCCCTCCCCCTCAGTGACTCAGTGCGAATCTCCTCTGTCCGGACGGCATCCACGATCGACGCGTCGTCGCCCCGGGCACCTGGCCGAGCCCAGCCGAGCCGAGCCAAGCTGCGGGTTGGGTTCGGTTCGCTTCGTTCCCCGAATCAGCCTATCAGCCGCCCGGTGCACTGTGAGATCACGCCCACGCCCTCCCGCGCCCAGCGCCCTGCGCGTGCGTCACAAATAACAGTTGTTCTTCCAAAACGGACCGCTCGGGATTGTTCTTCTTGTTAGAGGCGGGCCCTGGAGTGCAGTGCAGATGGACACACCGATCGAGAGGGGGCGTGGCGTGGCGTGGCGGGACGTGGCGTGGCGTGGCGTGGCGGGCTGTGAGTTGAGGACTCTCCGGGCTTGGTATTGCCGGACTCAAACGTTATAACACAGAGCACCTCTTTTCTCTCCAGACCGTCCCGGCCGTTGGCGAATCCCTTCATTCTCGCTCGCATATCGTGTCGTGTTGAATCTTTATTTTTCGGTCAGGGTAAACGGGAGAGGAGAGGGTAAAAAAAAGGGGAGGAAAAGAAGAAAAGAAAGAGGACCGGCAGCAAATTTTCGGAATACTTTCTGTGCTTGCGTGGCGTGGCGTGGCGTGGGCCAGCACGGCTCGGAGGACCGAAGGGCCTGTTCCCCACAGGACCGCAGGCCGCAGGGCGAAAAAACGTGTTCGCAGAAATAAGCGCTTCGCCGATGACGGCCACATGTCAAGGTCGCTGAACTCACTCCCCGCTGGAACACCTGCTTTCGGGGGCCGGCACTCAGCCCACCTGGCCCAGGGCCAGGGCCGAGGCCAGGACCGAGGATGTGGCCGTGGCCCTGACTGCGGCATGCATCTGTGAGGCGGTGGGGCTGTCCTATTAGTCTCACCGTCACCATGGGGGGCCCTGGGGGCCCGCGGCGGGGGTCAGCTGCAGGTCAGACCGCGGCCGGACCCCAGCCGGACCAAACCCACATACGTCTTCTTGTACGATATCGATACCGAGCGAGTCAGATAGCACAATTTTTTTGAAGTCCCCCAAAAATGTTTGACCTAAAATGCGTCTACAAAAATTAATTAGTTGCGGAGGGGGCGGGAGGGGGGGACGAAAATGAGAAAGGATTGAGAGAATATGTGCAAAGGGAAAAGACTGGCGAAGCTTCCGCTTCGAACCATCTGCTGCTGCTCTGATATGAAATGCAACTTGTTCCACCGGGCGTCCTGCGCTGAGCCACACTCACCGCAAATAGAGAGAGAACGTTCGCAATGTTGCGAGCCAGCGTACACACACACACACACACACACACACACACACACACCGGCGCAGCGCCCTAGGCCCTTCTAGCGCGGCTCATCTGGATCCACAAGGGAGAAAGTCGCGCGTCTTCTCACTTCACTTTCCTCACGGCGAGCAGCCGAGCATCCGCAGCGGAACGGAGCACGCGGATAGAGGCGGGGCGGGGCGGGGCCGGCGGGGGTGGGAGGGGGAGGGGAGGTTAGAGGGTTAGCTGGTGCGCACTGCACAGCACAGGGCGGGCAGTCAGACCAGCCGGCAGATCTTCCCTCCCTCCCTTCCAAAGGTTTTACGACCGTCGCCCGTCGGCATCCGTGTGACGGCAGCCGTAAGCGATGGCCCGGGGACACGGTGACAGGGTGACAGCGCTGGGTGTCGTCAGGGAGGGCCTCGAAGACGCGAATGACTTTGTAGGACCGCGCGCGCCTGACATGAGTCGGGTACGGCACACACACACACACACACACACACACACACACATACGCAGGGGTCTAAGCCGGACAGGGACCTCTCGACTCAGAGCCATCGCATCCACATCACGGCAGTCATCCATACAGATGGCCATAACTCGATTCAGCAGCCTGCCGCCGCCGCTGGCGTCTGCTTGGCGGCGCGGGAGCTGCTGCTGCTGCTGCTGCTGCTTGGAGCTGCACTTCCCCGCCTGCTCGCTGTGACGACGGCGCATTGCGATCGAACGACTGACGTTTCGCCCGTCAAAGGATACGGAGCGGTCCGGGACGGGACGGGCTCCGGGACGGGACACTGGCGATAACCATCGGGGTTATTCGGCTTTGGGCAGCGACATGACGTGGTTACGCAAGGCGAGCGCGGGGCCACGCCGGGGCCGGGGCCCTACAGGGCTATCGCAGCGATAAAACACAATGCAGCCGGCGGCGGCCGGGCTGTGCTCTGCTCGGACACGACACCTGATGCACCTGATGCAGTCCGTCAGGCGCCGTGTCGGCCGGCAGCCCCGCCCTGCCCCGCCCAGCCCCGCCCAGCCCCGCCCAGCCCCGCCCTGCCCCGCCCTGCCCCGCCCTGCCCCGCCCTGCCCCGCCCCGGCAGGTTCGCCTCCCTCTTTATGTATGGATTTATTGCACACCGGGTCGGGTCGGGCCGGGCCGGCCTACGGCTGCCTACGGCCCACGGACTGCGGCCCATGACGGCCCTCCGATAGGACGCGCTGCGCGCTGGGCCTGGGCCGGACGGGAAGGGACGGGGCTGACGCATCAAAGACTTTGACGTGACACGTGATGTGCGCCGGGCGGCCGGCCAAAGAGACCCCGCCGGAGCTGCCGAGCTGGCCGTGCCGTGCCGTGCCGTGCCGTGCCGTGCCGTGCCGTGCCGTGCCGTGCCGTGCCGTGCCGTGCCGTGCCGTGCCGTGCCGTGCCGTGCCGTGCCGTGCCGTGCCGTGCCGTGCCGTGCCGTGCCGGGCCGGCAACAGGTTGTGTCCGGGCCCACCGCGGGCCCAACGCCCAGGCCGCGCTCCGCGACCTTCCAAGGCTGCCTGGGCCTGGGCTGCCGGCTGCCGCGGCGCCGCACTCGCCTCGCTCGGCTCGTCCCGTCTGGGCGTTGGGCGTTTTGATGCCGCCACTACTTGGGGCGCAACACGTGAGCCGCCGGCAGGGCCGGGCAGGGCGGAACACATCCGCGCCCCGCGCCGCACTCCATCCATCCCGGACAGGGCGGGGAAGGCCTCCCATCTGCTACCGGGAATCAATCCTGCAGAGCAGGCGGCGCTCGAGTGCGGCAATTTTACGCTACTTAAATCATAATTACGACTTTACCGTTTTGGTGCTGATGAAATCGCGCGCGCCCGTCCATCCCCGGCCGGCCCTGCGGAGCCCCGCGCCCCGCGCCCGGCTCCAGGCCCGGCTGCTGCCCTGGATAGAGCCCTCTGGCAGCTCTGGATTCCTGCGCTGCGGTTGGTAACCCAGAGATGCGCGCCGCGTTTCGCTTTCCTTTCCCTATTGGCCTGTCGACCCGTCACGTGGTCGGCGCATGCGCAGTGTCCGTGCATACGCAGCGCGCGCGACGCACCGCGGCCCGATAAGAGATAGTGCGCGGCCACCGCAATGGTTGCGTGCGTGTGTGTGTGCGCGCGCGCGTGTGTGTGTGTGTGTGTGTGTGTATGTGTGTGTGTCCTCCAGCGAGTTTAATTAGTGACCGGGCATTAGGGACTGCAGCAGGCGTGGCGCGGCGGGGGGCTCCCGAGGGGCACCCCGTCCTGCCCAGTGTAGGGCAGTGTGTTACCGGCTTTCCCTGGGCAGGGCCCCCGCCACGAGGCCCCCGCGGCCCCCGCGGCCACCGCGGCCCCCACAGCAGAGCAGGGTGGCATTAGACTTGCCATTAGCCAAAGGGCCGGCTGCCTCATTGGTTTCGCTTGGATGGGATCGATTGGATTTGGGAGGCGGAGGAGGCACGGGTCGGCATGTGTGTTCGTGGTGCATCCCCATAGACCGGCGTAGTGTTCCGAATCGGGCGGGCGAGCCGGGCTACGTTCGTCTTCTGTCTGTCTGTCTGTCTGTCTGTCTGTCTGTCTCTCTCTCTCTCTCTCTCTCTCTCTCTCTCTCTCTCTCTCTCTCTCTCTCTCTCTCTCTCTCTCACACACACACACACACACACACACACACACACACACACAATACGCCCACTGTGCCTCTATTCTGCGGGACACGCAGAGGATGACGACAACGACCGCAACGACCCTTCCCAGACTTGACGCCCGGCTCGCCCGCCCGATTCGGGAAACTAGACAGGCGAGCGCCTGCGAATGACAGGGTAGGCCAGCCCGCACGACACGCGTGCATGCAGGAGACGGGGCTTGCATACCCCGCAGGCGCCATCAGACCGGCCCGATCAGGTTCGTCCTGTCGTGTATCCTGCGAGTGCCTTGGCGAGCCAGATGTGCCCTTCTTCCGGTGTCCTCCGGTGTCCTCTGCCGCCGCCGCCGTGAGGTACTTCCCGACAACGGTGCGTGCAGCGCAGTGCTCATGGAAGCGAAAGCCTTTGCCGTTGTCCACGCTGCACGCGCGTGTGTGCATACGAGTGCGCGTGTGTGTCGATGCTGGCCGAGTGTTGACACAGCTCACCGCAGCCCATAATGCCCAAGCAAGCGCGGCCATCGGTCTGAAGAGGAGAAGAAGAAGAAGAAGAAGAAGAAGAAGAAGAAGAAGAAGAAGAAGAAGGAGGAGGAGGATGAGAATAAAAAACACGCCCCTTTTAACAGGACTCGAACCGGGAAGAAGTAGAGGAGAAAGAAGTGGGCAGGGCCTGCTCACACCCGTGGCGTGGCGCGTACGACCACAGACGACCGCACGGACGCGGTGTGTCCGACTCGTTTTAGGAACGGAGCTCTCCGCTCGGCGTGAGAAACCTACCATGACTGAACGCGCTTTATGGCAGGTGCCAAAGAAATCCCACACGACGTTGCTGTCTTCGGCGTCGTGGTTAGGTTTTCGGTTAAGGTCAAGTGTTGTTTGGTTTCGTTCGGTCTGCTCACAGAAATTTGTGAAGGTAAAAAATAAAACAAAAAAACTACGATGGGAAAAAAGGCACGATGGAATAAAATCACATCAGGTAAAACAAATCTCTCTGCAAAAAGCAATTTACCGAGTTTTGGACAAAATGCACACTTTTGAGAAGGGCGTGATTTTTTGCCCCCCTGCATCTCATGTTTTCCCAGCATGATTTATTTACCTGCACTTACCCTATCTCATGGCACCGTGTAAAGCACGCTCGCGTGTCACCCGATCCGCTTTGTGCACGCGTGCGTGGGCGTGCGTGGTGAGTGACGTGGTCAGCACGTCCTATATCACTTACGGCGGCCGGCGCTGAGTATGAAACAGTCCATATACAGGCAGGCGCAGGCGCGCTGCTGCAGGCGTTGTGTTGACTAGCCCAGCGTAGCCCAGCGTAGCCCAGCGTAGCCCAGCGTAGCCCAGCGTAGCCCACACTCGGGTAAATACACTCTGACATTTTTCGGAGTCCTCCCACTCTGAAAGTCTTTTACAACTCTGACCAAGACACTCAAGAAATTCGCGCACCTCAGAGTTAAAATTTCAGAGTCATCAGGAGAGTGTCAGAGTTGTCAGTACGTCGGAGGAACTCTCAATATTTCAGAGTGTGGTTGAATGTTAAAGTATGCCCATTTCGACTTGTTGTAGCGACGTCAAGATGACTCCCTAAGGTTTTGAAACTGAGTTTGAGCCAAATCCGCCGTCATTTTTATGCTACCACCCACGGTTCTTGAGAAAGCAGAAAAAAGTTTCCCAAAATTCATGAAAATAAAATGGCCCTAGTAAATTTTTCGTTAATGCTACATATCAAATTTCAGACAAAAATTCGAAACACTCGACGATTTACAGCCTTGTCGTTTTTTACCTCACTCTGAAACTAAGGCTCAGCTCTGGGAGGGATTCTGGAACTCTAGCACAGACTCTGGATCTCTGGAAGTCACTCTGGAAAGAAGTCTGCAACTCTAAAAGAAACTCTGCAACTCTGAAAGAAACTGTGCAACTCTAAAAGAAACTCTCCAACTCTGTAAGAAAACTCTGCAACTCTAAGGAAATTCTGAAAATTCAGAGTGGATTTACCCTAGTGCAGCGTAGCCCAGCGTAGCTCAGCGTAGCCTGGGAGCAGCCCGAGCTAGCGCAGGCAGCGCCGAGGCAGCGCCGTGTCACTGCGAGTACCGCATCGCAACTGCAGGTTGTTATTATTGGCAGACGGACAGCTTTATTTGCATAGAAACTAATTATCGCCATGTGAGTAAGATTCATCGGCCGTCGCGCGCCGTCCCGTTGTAAATCCCACCCTTCCTGTGCCCTGCGGGCTGAGCTCCCTCTGCAAAGGGAAGGAAATTAAACCGTGCGGACTCTGCCTGCTCCGCCCCGCCGACGAATCTCAGAACCGGCCGCTTTGCGTCACGTGCGACATTAGGGGAGCTTTGAAATGTTGAAATATTCTTATTCGAAGGGCGGCGCGCCTGAACTGGAGTGACTGACCTGAAAGATGCACTCATAAAATCGCCGGACACGACCTGTAAATCTCTGAACTCGCACAGTAAACATGATGGATGGCGATCTGGCAGTCACAGACACGCACATAACAACAGTGTGGCCCAGCTAAATCAGGCCTGCCAACCAATCCCACACCAGGTGCAGCAGAGGCGCGATTGAAAAAGTAATGAAATAAAAAATTAAAGCTCGTGACAAGACGGACGATCATCGGACACCGGGGCGTTAAAACTATCGCGGCGTTGATTTGTGATCCCCCGGGGAGCGGGGGGGGGGGGGGGAAGGAGGTGTACTCCAATTTCGGTAGGATGCTGCTGCTGCATAACCTCTGATATCCGGCGGTGGCCGTCTAATAACTCATTCTGTGTGTGTGTGTGTGTGTGTGTGCACCTGACACGAGCGCGATGTAGTCATCGTCTCGTTCCTGCCGATACCATCATCTGCTAAGACAAGACACACACAACACGATGCTATACTACTATTACTCCCGTTGTTCAGCCAATGACTCTTCGACTATTTTATTTTTCAATCTCTTTATTGGTTTCGTTTTTTATTTATGCATGAGGTGCGGTGTTTAATCTAGCCACGAGATTTTACAATCGGATACATTTTCTCGTCGTGATCGTTTTTGATATATCAGTGCGTAGATTTTTTTTAATTTTTTTTTTAATTTCGTAAAGTCAAAAACCTCGAGTGAAAATTTACCATTTCTTGTTCGTTTGTTTGCTTTTCTCTTGGTCATTTCATTTCTTTGGATCTCCAAGTGCGGACGCACCTCGGATTTTCATAAATTCGTCCACACCTTCCCACTCATGCCGTGTATGTGGGTGGCCAACGGGAGGCCAGCACTAGTCCCGTGACTGGGCCATTACTGCTGCGCGCGCGTACGCGCACTCACACACACACACACACACACACACACACACACACACAGAGGGCCCATTGCACTGGGGGCTTCGCTGGGGCGAGGCTGTGCAGGACGGCGAGTCCCGATCGGCGCAAACAAATTAAACGGAGCTGGATGGAGGGGCCGCCGCCGTCGGCACCGGAGCGAGTGAGACGGAGAGAGACCAGGCCGCGGCGCCGGCATCGTCATCACAGGGCGAAAAATAATCAATCGGCAAAAGAAGTGAGGTACAAAACCTGCAGCAGAAGCAGCAGCAGCAGCAGCAGCAGCAGCAGCAGCAGCAGCAGCAGCAGCAGCAGCAGCAGCAGCAGCAGCAGCAGCAGCGCCGCCACCGGTCACATTATTGGGGCGCGGTATCAGCGAAAGGAGATAAGCGCAAGCGATATTATTATCGCAGAATGCGAGGAAAAAACTCTCGCACACACACACACACACACACATTGACAAGCAAATGACCACCGGGCCAGACCGTCCCCTCCCCACCAGCTGCGATGCCAGACATATAGTTGAAATCTCCCGATCTCTCTCTCTCTCTCTCTCTCTCTCTCTCTCTCTCTCTCTCTCTCTCTCTCTCTCTCTCTCTCTCTCTCTCTCTCTCTCTCTCTCCCTCTCTCTCTCTCTCCCTCTCTCCTTCGCGCCTCGCGTTGTGCCGTCACCGCCTCCCGCCTGCCCCGGCGCCACACGCCACGCTCCGCCACGCCCCGCACCGCTTAGAGAGGCGATTAGAGGTCCATCACGTCCTGCAGGACGGGACGGTCAGGCCACGCCACGCCGAGAAGACTTTCATGCAAATAACTCGGACAGGGAGGGGGGGGGGGGGGGGGGTGGCATGGCATCGGCGCGGCGCGGCGGAGCTTAGCGCGTCCTTGGCCTTGGCATCAGGGGCGTGAAGGACGTACAGCAGGGGAGGGGAGGGGAGGGATGAAGGCGCCATGCAGCCGGCACCGCCGCCGCGGCCGGCCCCAGCACGGGGGTTTGGCGGCCAGCCCGTCAGCCCGTCCCTGCTGGCATCGCCATTCGCGGTTTCAGTTTCTGAAAATATGTTACTCACAAACGTTGCAGAGTAGCGGCGGGAGTAATAAAAGAGACCGTTTACTGCATAGAGGAGCGCGGACAGCGCGGCACAAGTGTTGCAGCTCTGCCCACTGCCGCTGCCTTTTCGAGCACAATCAGTAGTACTAGCAGGATGTGCGTTAAAGCCATATTGACACGAACACCTCCCCCCCCCCTCTCTCTCTCTCTCTCTCTCTCTCTCTCTCTCTCTCTCTCTCTCTCTCTCTCTCTCTCTCTCTCTCTCTCTCTCTCTCAGTCGTTCTCTCTGTGTCTCTCGCACTCTCACGAGTCGCCGCGGCGGACACTCGCTCATAAATTCATGCTGCGTTTGTCGCATGCTTTTCGCGTTGTCCTGCGCCGGCCGTGGCGACGTGCGTGGCGTGTGCGAGCAGCCAGCGGCGGCGGCGGTGGCAGCGGCGGCAGCCGCGCCAGCAGCAGCCAGCAGCCGGGGCACGCGGACACGTGTCCGAGGTACCAGGGGGGCAGGACAGGACACCCCGCCGATACCCCAGCCATGACCCGGGGATACCCCATGATCACCCGTGGACACCCCGCTGCCCTTCCGGACCAACTGTGCCAACACAGGAGGTGTGTCGTGTCCGTACTCCCGTTCCCGACAAGATGCGCCGGGTCGAGCGCGCTTGTCAATACACGGCCACAGATGTCCCGGTGGCGGGGCACGGCGCGGCACGGCGCGGCACGGCGCGGCACGGCGCGGCACGGCGCGGCACGGCGCGGCACGGCGCGGCACGGCCCACAGGCGGCAGCCCTGCCCGCCCGCCTGTCTGGCATTGATTGAGGGGTTCAACTACCGAATCGTTCCTGTCCGAGTTTGGAATAAGGCTGTGGCATGTCGTGGCGCGGCATGGCACGGCACGGCACAGCAGACAGGGAGCGCGCTCTGGAGGCCCAGGACGCCGCGCCGTGCCGTGTCCTAAGCAGGGTCATGCCATGCCGTGGGAGGGCGCTGCCGGACGCTGCAGGCACGGCACGGCATCACATGGCCTCGGGGCGCAGCGGTTCAACAGGCCCCGCATACTTTCCAAGGACGGTGCCGGCAGCGCGGCAGCGGTCGTGAAGGGCGTAGGGCGGTGCCAAAGGTGTGTGTGTGTGTGTGTGTGTGTGTGTGTGAGAGAGAGAGAGAGAGAGAGAGAGAGAGAGAGAGAGAGAGAGAGAGAGAGAGAGAGAGAGAGAGAGAGAGAGAGAGAGAGAGAGAGAGGGGGGACCTCAATCTGTCTGGTAGCCGGTAGCCCACAAGCAGAAACACACAGACATCAATCAGGAAGCGCACGCACGCACGCACACACACACACACACACACACACACACACACACACACACACACGTCGGTCGTGTTCGGACATTGTCCGGATATTTTTTCACTTTTTTTTCTTTGTCTTGGTCTGAACTTTCAAATATATGTAGGCTACTTTTTGTTGTCAGAAATAAATAGCTCTACATGTATCTGAAATCATTCTTCTTCTTTTCTTCTCAAGCTCGGTCGCGCATTAGTCGCGGTACTTACATTTGCGGCACGGGGAGATATTTCCAGGTCGTCGGGGCAAAAGAGGACGGGACATTTCCGTTCCGGGTCCAGCCGTCGTTGTTTACGTGACTCAGATGAAAGGTCGCCACCACCACCACTTAACCTCGGGCTCACCCGCCTATACCAGCCTAGACCCGCCCTGCCCAGCCCAGCGCAGCCCGCGAAACAGTCCGCGAGTCAGCGCAGGCGCAGCGCAGCAGCGCCACTCGGCGCCAGCGGGCACGGCGATCGTAAATAAGCAATGACACACTTTCGCTGTGGCGCCAGGGAGTAGCTTTGTAATTGCAGGCACCATTATTTCAGGTGACGGACGCGCAGAATAGTGCACCTCTTGACACACACACACACACACACACACACACACACACACACACACACACACAAACGAGACCACAATCCAGTACTACTTCTTGTCGTCGCCGTAAGGAGCACGCCTAATGCACTCCTATAACCGTTTCTAATCGCCTTCGTGGTGAGGTGTTAATGTTCCTCTTCCTGGCCTCCGCGACCCGGGCCCCGGCCGACAGAGCACGCCGACAACGACACCAGGTCAGGCATACAAGAGGCCCCCGACGTCGCCCCCGGCCTGCGGGACTTGCGGGGCCTGCGGGGCCTGCGGGGCCTGCGGGGCCTGCGGGGCCTGCGGGGCCTTGTGCGGGGCCTGCGGGGCCTGCGGGGCCTGCGGGGCCTGCGGGGCCTGCGGGGCCTGCAGGGCCTGCGGGGCCTGCGGGACTTGCGGGGCCTGCGGGGCCTGCGGGGCCTTGTGCGGGGCCTGCGGGGCCTTGTGCGGGGCCTGCGGGGCCTTGTGCGGGGCCTGCGGGGCCTGCGGGGCCTGCGGGGCCTGCGGGGCCGCGAACGGTGAGAGCGGCCAGGCCTGGGCTATGGGGCAGCGGGTCGACGCCGGCAGGCGCCCTGACGGGTAGGCAACCTCGGCGGCTCCACGCACTGCGGCGGAGCGGTCTGCCTACTCTGCGGGCGCTAGACGACGAGACCCACTTCGCAGGCTAGCGAGCGGAGGCTGGTCAGAGCCTGGTGGAGCCGGAGGAGCCGGAGCGGCTAGGTTCCGCTTGTGCTCGGGCTCGGGCCGCCCCCTACATGGCCTCGGTCTTGTCGTCTTGGCCTTTATCGTAAACACCGTTCGACGGTGGAGGATGGGCCGGGGCCGGCGGGCCCGGCCAGGGCCGGCCGGGCTGCAAGTCGCCATTACCGGCGTCCCCGAGCATGCCGGCCGTCCCCGTCGGTGTCCGCCGGTGGCCAGCGCAAAGCGCAGCGCAGCTAAGGGCAGCGAGCCGCCTATGCAAAGTGTGGGGGGCGGCCGCGGGTTCCAGTACCGCCAACGACGGCAGCAGCGCTACTCTCATTAGCAGGGAGCGGGGGTGGGAGAGGAGCAGCCCGGGAGCAGCCCGGGGGCAGCCCGGGGCCAGCGGGCGAAAGGCGAAAGTGAAGTCGGTCATCCTGATGGAGAAAGGTCAATGGGACGGGGCTGGCGACTAGACCGGCTGTTGGCGACCACCAGGGAGCACCCGCAGTTATCACGGCCTACTCACATTTTTATTTTATTGGTCACAGAACCGTAGCACGCACTTTTGATACACATTAAGACATCTACCAAAAAAAAATAATGGTCAAGATTAAAATTGTAAAAACACAACCGTCTCCTTTGTCTGCAGTGGCCGCGGCTGCTGCCGCCGCTCGGGCGGGCTCTCGCCGCTGTCACCGCTGCTGCCACTGCTGCTGTCCCTGGTGCGGGCCGCCACGCCGCCGCCGCCGCCCGCGCCCGTCGCTGCCGCCAGCCGCCAGCTGCTGCAGCAGGTGATACAGAGCGCCATGGCCAACGCAGCCCCCGTGCGGCCGCTGCAGGCGCTGCAGTCGCTACAGTCGGCCGCGTCCACGTCGCCGCTGCTGGTCCTGGAGGCCGCCACGCCGGTGCGGCCGCTGCAGGCGCTCAGCTCTCAGCTGCCCATCCGGCCGCTGGTCAGCCTGCAGGGCAGGCCCGGCATCTCGTGGCTGCAGAACTCCAAGCCCGCCAACGCCCTGTACAACGCGGCGGTGGGCGTGGCCGTGGGCGAGAGCAGCGCCGACGGCCCTGCGTCCCCGCCGGCCCAGCCGCCCCTGCCGCCGACCGAGGTTGACGAGGACGAGGTGAGTAGTGCTGCTGCTGCTGCTGCTGCTGCTGCTGCTGCTGCTGCTGCTGCTGCTGCTGCTGCTGCTGCTGCAGCTGCTGCACGGAGGGAAAATGATCTCCACGCATCCGGCCCCATCCCGTCGCCCATTAACGACTCGCGCCTATTCTCTCGCAGATGTCGGTCTCCTCACCGCCCCGCCGGCGCCGGCGCTCGCTGGACCCGCCAGTGCCGGACAGCGTTGCCGAGGACCTGCTGGCCGACGCTGCGGAGGAGCTGGTCGGGGCGCCCGTTCCGGTATCCCCGGTGAGCCCTGCATGATAACATCGTAGTGTAATCAGTAATCAGCGCACCGGCTTGCGCAATAAAATGGACAGCCGCTTCCGCTCGGCTCGGCCCAACCCATCCAATGGTGGCCGAGTGTTTTGCATCTCTCTCTCTCCCCTGCCGTGGGCCCTGCCCTGGGCTCGGGGACGGCCTCACAGATAACATATCAGGTGACGAGTGGTGGTTCAGTCGGTGCACGATGTGTCTTAGGCCCGACTTCACCACAACTTAGCACTCTGAGCTAGCCTAGGCCCGTTAATCGTTCTGGTGAAATCTCTTTCCGAGCTCAGCGTTCAGTCCGACTCTGACTAACTCCCACTTGTTTCTGTCCCGCAGGAGAAGAGCGGCAGCCGCCAGGAGAAGGCGCTGCACTACCTCAACATGGGCGGCGGCTACCTGGCCGTGAGCTCCGTCGACGAGATGGGGTCCCCGATGGGGTCCCCGATGGGTGCGGGCGGTGGCATGTCCGAGCTGTCCGCGCTGGACCTGGACGAGGCGGGCCTCACGCTGGCCGACGAAGGCGGCAACGAGCTGCTGTCCAGGGCGGCTCCCTTCCGCAAGCCCGACTCCCCCATCTACTACATCCGCCTGCCGCCCTCGCCGTACGTGCTCGTGCCCGGCGTCGGCTACGTCAGCTCACCGCCCCAGCGCCGGCCGCTGGGCGGCCTGGGCCCCGCGCCGCCCCCGCCGCCGCCCCCAGCAGCTGCACCCTCCGGGTCCAGCTCCTTCTACAACCTGCCGCTGGCGTTCATGTCCAACGGCAAGCCGACGGGCGTGTACCAGCCGTCGTGGGGTATGTCGCAGTCCCAGCGGCCCCGGCCCCCCGTGCGGCCCCCGCCCATGGCGCCGCAGATGGCGCCGCAGCAGACCTTCACCCTCAACAAGGGCCCCTACGTCTTCAACGGCCGCCCCAGCGACATCTTCATTCTGAGGGACTCGTTCGACACCCTGTACGGCGACGCGCTCAGCAGCTTCTACCCGTGAGGGCGACAGGGCAGAGTAACGACCGCGGGCAGCAGTAAGGTACAGGGACCGACGGGAACCTGGCCGCCGCCGGGGAGCAGATAGCAGATCCCGGCCGGAGATACCGTAACCAATACTGTCATCGATTCCCCCACACTTTCCGGTAAAGGGAGAAGAAGGTAGGAAGAATCGAGCTCGCGGGTAGAGGTTCTGGTCTCGGATCCCGTCTCGATGCTGGTACAACCGACAGATCCTATATAAATTCCCGGACGAATTTAAAAACAAAATACATCATATCACCGAAGGAAGTGGACTTCCCTTTTCTCCCTTCTGTTTTGTCAGCAGGGGGCGTCTTCTCTGACGGTCAGCAGAAGCAATGGGTACAAAAAAGAATGTAAAGACAAGATGTCTCGCGAGTTTTTATGATCGTGTGCGTTGTCCGCGTGTTTGAGCAAGCGCTTATTCGGAACGATAAAGCGATTAAAAACGTTGGACGGGGGATGCGGCGGGCCGCAGCGATTGGCATGCTGATAGGGCGCGTGCGCAAAGCGGACTGTCGTAAGTCCGAGCCGAGCCGAGGCCTGCCGAGGCACTCATTGTGCGGACGGATGAGAAGAGAGGAGAGCCGATGCCATCAGCGGATTAAGCCGACGTGTTACGTGTCATCCGTGTGCACTTGAACGAGCCCCAGTGAGTTTATGAGGGAGCGAGTGGGTGAATGGATGTGAGTGTGTGTGAGCGCGTGCGTGCGTCGTGTGTACGTGCGTGCGTGCGTGAGCGAAAGAATAATTGCCACTTTGATTTAGATAATGCACTTTATTTATTGTTAGTATTTATTTGTGTGGATGAGCGATTGTATTTATTTCTGCTGCAAAGCGGGTGGAGCACTCTATTATTTTAGCAGCTTTACCGATGTGAATTCACAGAACGGCTCCACAGTTTCTGATAAAAGTTTTAATTCGTGGCAGTGTTCACATTAAAAATGTCAGATATTGAATATGACAAATTTTCATCGTCGCGGCGAACGATATGCGAGTGGCTGTGTGTTAATTCAAGTCATCATACAATGTTGTGAAATGGAAGCATTTCGGACTGATTAGCCTGTGGTGTTGTTATTTATTGAATAGTTAGCTTCCCGGTCCCAGACGGCACCGAAATCATCGTTATTTATTTTGTTCCATTTTCTTAGAATTGTTGAATTATAGCTTCACGACTGTGTCTGTGACATTGTATCTTTCTTTTGTAAATACCTACATACGGCAAAATAAAACTGTACGACCCGAACCTTTTTTGTGGTATGCAACGTTACTCCAACTCCTCCTCCTAGTTACTCCTAACACACGTTATATCTTTCCTTGATTTTTTTCATGACAAATTTTAATGTTTAGAGAATAAGTGTTCAGAGATGCAGAGCAGGGGATCATTTAACATGTCATAAAGATGTTCAAACAAAAAAGGAGGTAAATGAGGCCGTTTAAAAAAAAATGGTCATCAAAACGCCTTAAAGGTGTACAGCGGTAACAACTAATAACCCTCCATGAGGATCCCTAAGCGGGCTAACGAGAGGCTAGTTTCGGAGGGCGATGCCACTGGGGCGCCCCTTGAGAAAATAACAACACCACTAAAAGAGGAGGCGGTGTAACATGTGGCCGCCGAGCCCTAATTAGGCACCTGCCGCAGTCATGACTCGGCGTGTTGATGGGCTCGTTGCGGTGTGGCGGGGCGGCGCCCATCGCTCACGCTTATCAGTGCGTTATCTCACGGCGCGTGCCAGGCGCCGGGGTGCGTGCGCGGCCAGCACGACGACATATAAACATTCTGTATACGTGCGGATTAGCGGCGCGGCACTGACTGGCGCTTCTGTGTAGCCGGCCGCTGCACCGTCAAGAGAGAGAGAGAGAGAGAGAGAGAGAGAGAGAGAGAGAGAGAGAGAGAGAGAGAGAGAGAGAGAGAGAGAGAGAGAGAGAGAGAGAGAGAGAGAGAGAGAGAGAGAGAGAGAGAGAGAGAGAGAGAGAGAGAGAGAGAGAGAGAGAGAGAGAGAGAGAGAGAGAGAGAGAGAGAGACGCCTCAATATAATGTCTTCCTCGTAAAATTTGGCATTGGAATTCAACTCATTGAAATTCGCACGCAAACGACCAGTGCGCATGACCAGTGCGACACCTGCTATCGCTTATTGATACGCGGTAAATCAGCCCGACCATGTTTTTTTTTTTTTGTCCCGACATAAGAACCACTCATTAAATGCCGAAATGACCAGTGTGTTCTCGCTGCAGCGCATCCCATCTGCATGCGAGCGGCGCAGAGGTGCCAACTGTTCCCTCCGTTCAGTCGGCCGGCACCAGGGCTCGCTATATGGCCTCCTGGCACGAGGCTCGGGTCGGCACACCCTCCCGGCACCCCATACACCACCGGACACACCCCCGCGGCACGCGGCGGCACGCGGCGGCACGCGGCGGCACGCGGCGGCACACGCCCCTGGGGCCCCTGTATTTATGTATCTATTCAAAGCAAGCGCCTCCAGCTGCCGGTGACGGCACGCTTGTTATCTATTCCGCCGCGCACAAAATAATAATTAAAAGAGGCGCCCGCTGCAGATGCTGCCGGCGGGGCGGGGCGGGGCGGGGCGGAGCAGCGCGCGTGCTCGGCGGCAGTAGAGTGCCGTGAAGCCCGGAGAGGATGAGGAGAGCTGGGCTGGCAGGCAGAGCGCCCGTAAGGGCACGCAGCGGCAGCCGGCGGCAGCAAGGGTTATCACTGGGGGCTCCGGTCTCGCCTTGCATTTAAATCTCCACACGACGGCTCTACCGGTCTCTGGCCGCCGCGGGCCGATGGCGGCGCTACCTTCTACACCGTCATCACGGCCGTGAGGGCGGTGCTGGAGAGCACCATCCGCCTCGTACATTCTCGACGACCATTCTCGCCCGCATTGGGACCGGCTTACAAACCACGTCGTGACGCGGTCCGATGGAAAATGCTATAGTTAGACCGTCTGACACAAACTTGGCGCGCCTGGCGCCTTGGAGGTAGGCAACTCCCGGCCGTGCATGCATGCGCGTCGTGCGGGCCGGCCTACCCTGACACTCGCAGGCGCTCGACAGTGTCGTCGTTTGTCAGCAGCGGCTGAAGGATGTGGGGGAGGAGCCCAGCCCAGGTCCCTCCCGTCCCCTCCCGTCCCCTCCGGGCCCCTCCAGCGCGCATGGGAACCCACGGTAACCACACAGCCGCGGCCCGGCCCGGCACGGCGCCTGCGAGTGCTGTGCTGCACAATGCCAAAGGACCGCGAGGACTGAGTGAGTGCGTGTGTGTCCAGCGGGAAGGGAAGAACGGAGTGAGAGACGCAGAGAAAGAAAAAGAGATAAGAAATCCAGCCTGGACGTTACTCCTCGCGCCGTTTTCCGACGGTTTTTTTCTTCCCCCCGGCCCCGTGCATTGTGTGTGGCTGGGCGTGCCCAGCCTGCAGCACACGACGATGGTCTCCACGCCGCCGCCGCCGCCGCCGCATCAACCAAGCGAACGCACGGAAAGCGGCCCGAAACTCACCAGACAGTGCGAGTTCAGTGCGACGAACGGCTGCTCGACCAAATGATCCGTGAAGCGGAAGAAGGGGATAACTCCAAAATCTCGTATTTTCAGGACACCTAAAAAACTTGTTTGAAATGTTTTCATAGAATTTTTTACTACTGTAGTTTCGTCGTGGAACTGGAGTTCTAACGAAGCAAGGGAGTGGTGCTAACAGTTTGCTGTTTGTAGCTCGTCCCATAATGGAGAGAGCGGAATTTGATTGGTAAATGGAGACAAGTCAACGTATATCTCCTTTTCCCACTCAAGAAGGCACGGCAAATTATTGAAGACTCCCGGCACAGCGGAGCTAAAATTGAAGTTGTGAGCCGCATTCAAAACGTTTCCCCGTCCACTATATTGACTCCTGTACTAAAAACGACGGGTGGAAAAGGGGGTTAAGTCGAGATGTCTCATTTTTCCACATATTGGAATCGTCCAAAAGGAGAATGTTACGGCATAAGATTTCAGCATCTGATCGCACGTGACATGACCTTAAAGAACGTTTTTCAGCTATAATCTCAAATTTGTATAACTCGAGTTATCCCCTTCTTACGCTTCCTGGATAAAATATTCATTTAATACCCTTCGGAAAAATATTGCGGAAAAAGAAGAAGAAATATTTGCAGTCATTCTGGTAACACTTTCGGGGGGCCTTCATCGACCAGGCGTGGCACGCGCCTTGCTTTCGCCCGGACCGCACCGGACCTGACTGGGGCCGTGGGCGTCAGAGTCGAACGCGGGCGGCTGCGGCTAATGCGAGCAGCGGCAGGGCCAACACCACGGGCTTAATCTGTTTGTCCACCGCTCTGTTTCTGTTTCGGCAGTCAGCTCACCCAGGGACGCCATCCATCTCATCCCGCAGGCTGTTCTTACGCCCTCCCCTGTGTGTGTGTGTGTGTGTGTGTGTGTGTGTGTGTGTGTGTGTGTGTGTGTGTGTAACGGACCCGCAGACAGTGAGCGTGTGTCCAGATACCAGACGACGACGAAAACAAAACTGCTTTTCAGTGTGGGTTGCTGTGCGTCTGAACCTTCGGGCGGCATCCCCGGGTCCCCTCAGCTTATGGTTACAGTGTGTGAGAAGTGCAGCGCTGCGGCACCCGCCCGGCAGTATCCTGGAGACGGAAAATAATGTGTTCGGGGCGAAAGTAACCCATCATTTTTATTGCCCCTTTTTTTCCGCGGCCGTCGGCCGTCTGTTTTGTCTTTGCCTCGGCCGTTTTGAAAGCCGAGAGAGCGGCGGGCGAAGGGGAGGGGAGAGGAGTCGGTGAGAAGCACGTCAACACTTCGGCCGCCGACACCGCGCGCGGGCTGCAGAGAGGAAATAAAGAAACCGTTCGGTTGGCGGAAGAGTCGGCGGCCAGTGCAGCCAGTGCTGCCAGGCCGTGGTCAACAAGGGGCTGCTTACGTCTGGGGCCGTGGTCCGCGGGCGGCTACCTCCGCCCTGCCTAGCCCTGCCCTGCCGCTGGTACCTGCCGAGGGCGCCGCTGCCGCTGTCCACGCCGCCCGCGCCACCCTCGCCGCTTACAAAGTGGCGAAATGCCATGCAAACACAAACACACTGCCGCTGCCGCCGTCGACCCGCCGACTTTCTCCGCGGCCCATTAACCACAATGCCCCTTTGGTGCGGGGTACGTCCGCGCCGACTGCCGCGGTGGCAGTGGCTCGGTAAATACCCAGCAAATGAGACGAGTGCGACTGAGTGCGCCAGCGGTGCGCTGTGAATACCAAGTGGGAGACCAGGACCCCGGGCAGGGCCGGGACCGAGCTACTGGATCCGGAGGCTGCAGGGTGCCTGTGCCTGTGCCGGGGCCTGGGCTGCCACTGCCACACCCTCCGCGGGCGGCGGGCGGCGGGCGGCGGGCGGCGGGCGGCGGGCTCTACCCCACGCACACACGCGCACGCCCTCGCAGGTCCTTCCCCCGACAAGCGCGGGGTATCGACAGCCCAACGCGGCCTCGGGCGGGTGGGGTAAGCAGGCCTGCAGCTGCGCCCGCTGCAGCTGCACCCGTCCCGTCACGTCCGGCGGAGGCTCGGCTCGGCTCGGGGTCAGCCGTGTCAGCGGATGGCCTCCGGGTGGCGGCTGACGGCGGCGCGGCGGCGTCCAGGAGGTGCTCCTGGACACGGCGGGCCCAAACGAAGCGCCGCAACTGGCATGCCGTGCAGCAGCAGCAGCAGCAGCAGCAGCAGCAGCAGACCTGCAGCAGACCCGGGAGACCACCCCGCTCCGCGCCTCCCTTCGGCGCGTCGGCCCTAATGATGATAAACACGGACGGGTGCCAGGGGCCGGGGCCGGGCTGGGCCAGGCTGGGGACGGCCGGCTGTCACATCGCACCGCCGTAAATAGATTTATACTTTGCGCACAATTTATTGCACGCACGAGCCGGCGGCCGGCCGGAGGCGCGTTAACCGCACGGTACGGCGCTGCGCTCGCTGTGCTCGGTGCGCGAGTACCGGTCGCCCTGCGCGCAAGGACGCTGGCGCGCGGTCGGAAGGACACGACGGTGACGGTGTGACGGGGGTCACGTCACGTGCAGACGCCGTAATTAGGAGACGAGCAGCAGCAGCAGCAGCAACAGCAGCAGCCGAGCCAGCAGCAAAAAAAAAAAAAAAAAAAAGAGGTTGGCTGCGGGCTGCGCCTGGCTGCGCCTGGCCATCCCCATCCCCCACACTAGGCAGTGGCGTGGCCGCTCTGCTGCCATCCCGCTGTCATCCGGATCCGAGGAGTGGCGGACGCGGCCGGACGGCCTACGGCTAGCTGCCAACGGCAGCCAACGGCCCGGCCTGGCCCAGCCTCGGTGCCGTACCAGGACTGGCCACGCAGCGGTAGCAGCGCGCTGCCCTCTGCGCTCGGCCCAACCCGGCCGGGCCCGGCACGGCCCCGCCCCGCCCCGCCCATGGCCAGCGTCCTTTTAAGGGCTCCTATAATTGCGCTGATACACTAGTCTGGACACGAACCCAACCCAGCCAAGCCCAGCCCCGAGACTGGAGGCCGAGGCCGAGGGCCGCCGCCGGGGGCCGGGGCCGCGAGCGGACTAGGCCTGGACGTTGGGACGTGGACCGCCTAGGCTGCGCCTGGCTGTTCAGAGGAGTCCGTCGTTCGCCCGTCCGCCCCGTCCGAAGCCACTGCACGGTCCGCGCCGACCTGCCGCTGCCGCTACTGCTGCGCATTCCCCACGGTCCTCAAAACCCCAATATAATTAAGACGTAAATGGTTTGGCGTGGCGTGGCGTTGGCTTTGGCGTTGGCGTGGCTCGTCGCCGCCCGCGATGCCTTTTCCTCGCCCGCGACGCAAAACCGCAGAGTGTCGGCGGCGGTGCCAGTGGCGGTGCGGTTCAGTACACTTTCCCTCTCTCTCCCAGCCAGCTGCTCTGTGTGAGAGAGATTATTTTTCCAACCTGCGTCCGCTCCGCTAATGCTCTGCTTCGCACCGCTTCAGTTCGCGGTTGTCGTCCAGATTTTACAATCTCGGATTGGTCCCGCCGCGGCGAAGGGATGGTCTTAATATTTTTATTCACGAACAATTTGACATCCGGACACGTCCTCAGCGGCGTCTTTACCAGCGTCTTAGCTCCCACATCACGACGGAAGCTGCCTCCACTGCCGCCGCCACAGTCCGCTGCCCCCCGCGCTGCCCGGCCCGGCCCGCTTCCCGCACGAAACGCCTTCCGCCCCGACGCCGCGGCGACGCACTGAGGAGCGAAGGCGTTGAAAATGACTGTCACGGCAAACCTAAAACGCGATATGTACACACGAGACGGGACAGACCGGGCCGGGCCGGGCCGAGCCGCCCTTATGACGAAGCATGCGCAGACAAGGCAATCTAGATCGTCTCCACGCTGCAGCGGCGCGCACGCGGCCCGGGCCGGGCAGGGGGCAGGGGGCAGGGGGCAGGGGGCAGTGGGCAGGGGGCAGGGGGCAGGGGGCAGTGGGCAGGGGGCAGGGGGGGGGGGGGGCAGGGGGCAGGGGGCAGGGGGCAGGGCGCAGCCTCGGTGGGAGTCCGGGGAGGGGGGCTCGCCTCTCTTTGTCGTGATTTTAATCGCAGCAACAACGGCAACAACATCGTTGTTATTTGAGGACCCTCCCGTGAGGATGACACAGCATAGCACAGCATGCGCGCAGCGGTGCAGGGCGGGGCGGGGCGGGGCGGGGCGTGCGTCGGCAGCCTGTCAATAGGGCGTAGACAGCCTATCGACAGGCGGCGGTGACGCGGCGAGTACTGGCAGCCGAAGACCTAGCGCCGAACCGAATTCCGGCAGGCGACACGCATTACCCCACGCGGACACAGCGGTGCCCCGCCCAGCCCCGCCCAGCCCATCCCGGTAGCCGTTTGCTCCGAATTAGCAGCTCCCGGCCCTGCGCGCTGCCCTTCATTCCCCTTTCCATTTTCTAGGCGGCCCTCTGCTGACCGACTTCCTCGTACCGCCGTCGGCCATCCGAGGTTTGGGTCGGGCCGGCTCCGGGCCGCTCCGGGCCCCGGCCTACCCCGGCCCTTCCGTGTTAATGCACGCCTGTTTGGTGGAGTAAGTGTTAGCCTGGTCAGTCGATAGACATCTCTCTCTCCGGGGAACGGAACGGTACCAGACCGAGGCGGCCCGGCCCACGGCGGCCACGACCCCGGCCCGGGGCCGGTGCCTTCCCAGCACGGCATGGTCCGCCGGACGTTATGGCACGGCACGCCACGACGGAGGTGGGCGGTGGGGGTCTGACGGGGTCCTCGGGGTAGAGGGGCCCATTTGCCATGAAGTGTGAATATGTGTTGGGGCGAGTTCGGTTTCGGTTTCGTCATTAAAACACCTAAATTTTGACACTTTGGTGAACTTTGTGCGACCACCGGAAGGGGCGTCGCGCAACGCGCCGGAAGTTTCAATGTTACGCCCTATCCGGAATTTAAAAAAATTCCGATCACACATAAACAAAAAATTTCTTTAGTAAACCACCCCATATTAACACCAGTTAGAACGCAAATTTCGTCCGTTTTGCTCTATCTGGCACCGTTTCTGAGTTCGGGTAAAGAAATAACAAAGTTGAACGTTTTAAAAATAAGTTATTCATTTTGACTGTTCCAGAGCTCTAAACTCAGAAACAGTGCCAGATAGAGCAAAACGGACGAAATTTGCGTCCCAACGGACGTTGATATGGGGTGTTTTACTGAAGAAAATTTTTGTTTCTGTGTGATCGGAATTTTTTTAAATTCCGGATAGGGCGTAACATTGAAACTTCCGGCTCGTTGCGCGACCCCTTCCGGTGGTCGCACAAAGTTCACCGAGGTGTCAAAACTTAGGGTTTTGAATGACGAAACCGAAACCGAACTCGCCCCAACACATTTCCACACTTTTGGCAAATGGGCCCCTCTATCCTCGGGGTCCTCGCGGTCCTCCCCTCACCGCCGCTGCCACGGCCACTCCACGCCGCGTTCACTCTGCGGACGACTTGGGGCCCGCGACGGCCTTGCAGCCCCTGCCGACCCGGCGGTGGCCCAGTGCCCTGGCCTGATGGCCCTGGGCCTTAACGGACATGCGTAGGCCTCGCCCTCAGCCGCTCCCGGCCTGACCCGGTCCCGGTGTTGCCTCGCATCCTGAATTCTAATAGGGAGGGACCAAATCGATTAACGTCAGAAGGCTTTCCGGGTGGACAGAACTCCGGACAGGACTCCCTCACACGGCGCTGCGGCGCGCCCAGAGCACCACACGCCGTGGTGGCCTGTGGCCTGAATACCTCGGTGGGTGGCGGCGGCTCTGCGGCTACACTGTAAATTTAGGGTGTGTAGAAACGATACGCCAAGGGCGTTTGCCACAGAAAACTATACGCCCTATGGCGTCTCAGTACTACACGCCTAAGGCGTATCGCTGCTGCACACCCTTAGCCTAGCGCACTGTGGGTACCTCCTACGGGCGTTGGGCCATGTACTGTGTATGGTGCGTACATTGTACGCAGCCAACGGACATGTGAAGGCTAAAAGGTGCATGCAATGTAAGCACCTCCGTAGTGAAGGATGCTTACACTGTAAGCACCATGCACAGTGCACAGCGCCCGACGCCCGTAGGAGGTACCCACAGTGCGCCATGCTAAGGGTGTGCAGCAGCGATACGCCTTAGGCGTGTAGTTCTGAGACGCCATAGGGCGTATAGTTTTCTGTGGCAAACGCCCTGCTTGGCGTGTCGTTTCTAAACACCCTAGACTTACAGTGTACCTGAAGATCGGGATGAACAAAAAGACCGGAGGCTGCCAGGGCTGCCAGAGGCTTCCAGAGTCTGCTGGAGGCTCCCGGAGGCTGCTGGAGGCTGCTAGAGGCTACCAGAGGCTTCATGTCGGGAGGCTGCAGTATCGCTCTGCCCTCTCCTCCCGCAGTAGGCCTAGGCGCCTGGCCCCGGCCGGACCAACCCCGTCCCGACAAGGCCCGGCCCGGCGGCACGCTCCCTCGCCGTGGGCCTCGTACTCCCCTCGCCTCGCCCTCCGCGTGTTTTGTTTCGGACGAAACCTTATTCGGTGGGCTCGGATAGGGGAGGGGGAGGGGAAAGCAAGACGAAGAGCAGCCAGAAGGGGAGGAGGAGTGCGGGGCGCTGCTGCAGTGCAAACCAATTACAATGCAGGAGAAAAAAGAGGACGGCGTCCCGGATGAGTACACCGCACAGCACCGCACCGTACACCCAGCCACATGCAGCCACGGCAGCCACGGATGAGTACACCGCACAGCACCGCACCGTACACCCAGCCACATGCAGCCACGGCAGCCACGGATGAGTACACCGCACAGCACCGCACCGTACACCCAGCCACATGCAGCCACGGCAGCCACGGATGAGTACACCGCACAGCACCGCACCGTACACCCAGCCACATGCAGCCACGGCAGCCACGGATGAGTACACCGCACAACACCGCACCGTACACCCAGCCACATGCAGCCACGGCAGCCACGGATGAGTACACCGCACAGCACCGCACCGTACACCCAGCCACATGCAGCCACGGCAGCCACGGATGAGTACACCGCACAGCACCGCACCGTACACCCAGCCACATGCAGCCACGGCAGCCACGACGGCTACACCCCCGAGCGTGTCGTGTCGTATGGCGAGCCAGACGGCCAGGCCAGCCGAGTCGAGCCATGTGAGGGCGGGGCGGGGACCGGAGACTGGAGACCGGAGCCCAGCCGCAGTAGTAAATCATGCTCATGTGCGCGAGTCGTGTGGAGTGGAGCCGCTTCAAATACAATTACAAGGGAGGTGCGATTTTTTTTTCTCTGTCTCTCTCCTGGTATTTTCGTTGGTCGTTTTGTTGTTTTCGCTCCCTATTAGGCGACAAGTCCCCTGCTGCTCCGAGCCCAAGGCGCAGCTCCAGCAGCAGCAGCAGCAGCAGCACAATAGAGATCGCGTAGTAAAAATGCAACATTGTCGTCTGCAGCGGCAAAGCTCTGTGGGAGGGGGGGGGGGGCGAATTTTGAAAACAACTCCAACAAAACTATATCGTACAGAAAAATTGCAGGACGTGGACAAGGATGAAACGCGAAAGGGCCATCTTAATGTTTGTCAGAAGGCTGTCAGACAGCTGTCAGAGGGCTGTCAGATGGCTGTCAGATGGCTGTCAGATGGCTGTCAGAGGGCTGTCAGAGGGGTGCCAGAGAGGACTGACTGCTTCCGTAGTCGCCGACTGCGCCGAGGAGGGCGCTGCTGCTCCGCTGCTCCACACGTCTTCGGTTTCGTTTTGCGCTTTGCGATGCCACTGCTTTGCTTCCCTTCTTTTTTCCCAGCTTGTGTCCACAGTCCAACACACACACACACTCAGACACACACACACACACACACGCGCGCGCGCGCGCGCGTCCGCACACACACAAACGCCTCACCACCACGACCACCTCCTCCTCCTCGGCCCCTGCCGGCCCTACAGCAGCCCAGAGCCGTCGCTGCAAGAGCCTTTCCTGACAAACAAGCACAGCCGCCCCTCCCTTCCCCTCCTCCCGTGTGGCACGCCACCTCGGACCTGCCACATACGTGGTGTAGCGAGGCTTTGCAGGTTTTGCGGACTTTGCATGACAGTCCGGTCCCGGTGCACCCCTTTGCCCTTGTATGCCTGTATGCATGCAGTGTGCTGCACACGGGACTGACCCAAGCCCAGGCTGGCGGCAGGGCTCAGCTTGTCGATCACGCGAACCATCGATCCGCACCAATCGATATATCGAAACGCGCTGGCGAACAACGGAACGCACCGGGACGGAACGCAGCGGCAACCTTCTACGAGTCATTAACGCGAGGAACACAACGTCACGTTATGCGCTCAGATGCGTACACTCATCGCGTTATGCCCTGGGGACGGTATCGATAGCGGGAAGAAGGTTCAGTTAGGATAGGTTCGATGCTCTCAGCTCGCTTGTCGCCCAAAAGGTTCCGTGAGTTCCGGGGCGAAGAGGACGGGGAGGGGTTGCTAACGATTAGATCACGTTCACCCCCAACCTCGGTCCGGTGCGGCCGTGAAATTCCATTATCTGCCGCCCTTCCTCACGCCCGCTCTCCTCCCAGCCCAGCCCGGCCCGGCGCGGCCGCCGGGGGAGGGTCGGTTGGGGTCGGTGGGCAGGGCGGGGGGCGGAGCGGGGGCCGGGGACGGGCGGAGTGCCGCGACGGCGGAGCACAGCATAGGGAGGTAAGGCATGAGGGCGCCAGCGCCGCGCCGCCGCTGGCCGCCCCTCCCCGCCGTCGGCCCGACGTCCTGCCTCTGCCGGAGGCCTCCGGGCCGGGCTCCGGCTCCTCCGGGCTCCGCGCGCTTCCTCCTCCGTTCAGTCGCTTCTCGCCGCCGGAGCCAGTCAGTCGCTTAGCTTCGCTGCCGCGTTCCCCGCCGCCGCCGCCACGGTCTGCGTACTCCCCGCGAACCGGACCGGCACGTTGTGTCTCGTGGTCGGCGACAGCACCCGCATCGCACACACCGGACCCCCCGCCACAACTCGCCGTCAACGCCTTTTACCTGGAGTTTTTGCACAGCCGACCCCCTGGACGGCCCTGCACTTCTGCGTCTCCCCCGGCCCATGTGGCCCCCGTCGGTGCCTGACCGCGGCACCCGGTGACCGCCCCCATCACCGACTCCACCATCACGAGGATGACAACCATGACAGGCGCCAGGTACGGACAGCCCCTTGTAGCATCCGTCGATCACCCGGCGCGCGAGGGGTGAACGATTGAACCCGGCGAAACCAGAGGCCCATCCGGAGGTCCACCCGGAGGTCCCCGGAGATCCCCGGTGGCCCCCAGCCCCAGGGCGCGCGGGGCCACAGGCCGAGCACCCGGATGGGACGACCTCCGGAGGTCACCTCCCCCGGCCCCGGCCCAGGACGGCAGCAATTACTATGCTAAAGTCGGACCATCCCAGGCGTTTTACGCCGCACTCCAATTTGTACCTTCCGCTCCGCTCCGCCTTCTGTGGCCAGGCGCAGTGCGCAGCCGGAGAGCCGGAGTCAGCCGGCGGCGGCGCCCTGCAGAACGACACGGCACACGCCTTGGGGTCGCCATAAGCCACGTCGACATGAGCCGATTAAACTCCTGTCAACGAGGGCCTTGCGAACGGCGGCCTGGACGTCGACGCCCTCCTTCTGGACTGGCGTAAAGCCCGCGGTCACCCGCTGCCATTTTCTTGGCCTCCTGCCGCGGACGTTGACACGTCGGCGGCAGGACTGGCCTGTCGTCGCCGTCGCGGCGCTGGCCGGAGAGTGGCGGCCGGTGGCGCCCCGCGGTAGGTCGGCCGATGCCGGCGTCAGCCCTGTCCCGGACCGTGCCCACCCATCAGCCGTCGTGGTCCGGCCCTGCCGCCGTGCCCTCGCAGCCCTCACATCATCGGCCAGGAGCAGCGCCCGGACCCGTCCCGTCCCGTCCTGTCCGGCAAATTGGCGTCTAGTCGGCCCAGACCGGCCCAGACCAGCCTCAGCCCCGGCCTGTCCGCGGCCGCGCCCTGCCGTCGCGGTGGCGCCCTCATCTCGTCCGGCGGCGGCCTCGCTGCGGCCCCACCGGCCTCGCCTGGCCGCCCGCGTCCTTGTCCCTGACCACCACCACGATGAGGGAAGGGAGCGTCCGTCAACGAGACGACGACGACGGCACCAAATCGGCGGGGCCCGCGACGTTCCCGGCGCACCTCGTTGAGCAGGCGCGCTATAGCCATTCACAACGCGCGCCCAGCACACGGCAACATTCGTAACTCCCACCGCCAGGCCGCCGCCCGGCACCGGCAGTAGCGGCGCTCAGTTCATTCTCACTTTACTGTCTCGGTCAGTAGCCGGCACGCCACGGCGCTGCCACGGCGCAGCCACGGCCCTGGCCGCACCCAGCCCAGCAGCCAAGCATGGCTGCATGAGCCTGCCGCCTGCCTGCTGAGTGCGTTGCACCTGGCCGCCGAGGAGCGGCGGGGGGGGGGGGGGGGGGGGGCGCAGGGCAGCGCGGGGCGGGGCGGGGCGTTGAGCTGCATTGAATGGTACAAACTTTTGGACCCGAAGAGACCTCGGAAGTGTAGAACGCACTCCTCAGGCCGAGTGTCTTCTGAAGCCTTCACTAACTCCGCTCCTCACCGCACCGCGGCACCGCGGGCCTGCTGCTGGGGTTGGGCTGGGCCAGGCCTCTGCCAGCCCCGTGCCGCAAACACACGCACACACATACATATATATATATATATATATACACACACACACACAGAGGCCCGCATCCACATTCCAGTCCTTACGATGTTGTCTGAAAGGGATCCTTGTCCTCGTGCTTGTCGCACTGTGTCCACTGTGCGCTGCGGTCGCGTCCCGCCGCCACTCAGCGGACACACTTCGGCGTCAGAGGAGGGGGAGGCCCCGGGAGGCCCAGGCCCCTGCCCCGCCTGCGGTCTGCAAGACACGGGCGCCGGGCGGGCTGCCTACCCCGCTGCCGTCAGGGGCTTCGGGTTATGGGAGCCCAGTGGGAGGCCTCCTCGCTGCTGACAAGTCCCTACTCCGCCTCATGCCGCATGCGATGCTACTACTGCCGCAGCAGGCCGCCGGCGACCGTGCGGTGCGGTGCGGCTACGGAGTACGAAGTGGGCGGCGCGGCCGCCGCGATCTCGAGTGTTCGGGTCGCGGGTTCAACTCCCGCCGCCGGCGGCCGCCGCATAAGGGCAGCGATCCGTTTTCCTTTTCTTTCCGTGTGCTGATCCACGGTAATGGGGTAAACGGCGGTCCGGTCGGGTCCGGTCGGGTCCCGGTCGGGTCCGGTCGGGTCCGGTCGAGTCCGGTCGGGTCCGCACGGCCAGCGCTGCATGATGCGTGTCGTGCTGAGCCTGGCTAAGTTCTGCTCTCTGCTGGCGGCGAGGGACCGTTCTCAAGTCACGGGACGCACACATCAATGGGTGGGGCGCATCTGACACAGCCGTCGGCGGCCAGCGTGTGATAGCATTCCGGTAGATGCCCAGCGCTCACTCTCAATTCTGTATAACTACTTGACTCGAGAATGCTTTTGGGGTTTTTGGACGATACTTAGCCAAGTATTGTCCAAATACCGCATTTTAGGCAATACTTGTACCAAGCGCTTCGATTTACTTGGCTAAGTATCGTCCAAAACCCCAATACTTGACTAAGCATCTTCGATTTGCTTGGCAATAATTCTCGAGTCAAGTATACAGAATTGAGGGTGCTCGAGCGCCCCGCCGTCGGGCTCTCGAGCGCGGGGGTTATCTCCCGGGATCTGCCTTATTTGCAGATGCATCTCTGCTACGCGATTTATGGACGGCCCATGAGGAGAGTGCCTTGTCTGTGGCATTTCATATAAGATGCAACAGCAAAAACCTGCGGCCTACCCGACCCCAACACACAGACTCACACACACACACACACACACACACACACACACACACACACACACACATGCAAACACACACGCCTCCACCGCTGTAGGTGGGCCCCGGTGGGCTGGGCAGGGGCTGTCAGCTGCGTGTCCGCACCCTCCTCGCTGTCGTCACCACCACCACCACCAGCACGTCGACGGCGCACAAATTGTTTCCATATTACGATGGGAGTGTATACCTGTCAGTCACACACACACACACACGCACCGTGCTCGAGGATGTGATGCACCACCACATGAGCTAGCGCATTAATGCACCGCCGCGATGTGCATATTGTTGTTACCCGTTTATTGTGCGAAGGCGTTGGCAGCTGGTGGCAGCCATGAACGCGGCGCGCATATGGAGCCGTCATGAGCTTCTGAGCCGTACGGTATTCGCCCCGACGAAATAATGCACTTCGCGGATTGTGTTTAAGAGATGCGGCGGTGGCGGCAGATTCAACGCCACGCCACGTCACTTCGTCTCCCACTGAGTAATTAGCACATGTCTGGACGGCCCGCCGCGCCGCGCCCCGCCGCTGCAGCCGCTGCCGCCGCTGCCGCCGCTGCAGCCGCTGCAGCCGCTGCTGCCGCTGCCGCCGCTGCCGCCGCCACTGCTCTCGCCGCTGTCAATACCCTGCGAGCACGGCGCGGCTGCTGCTGCTGCTGCCGCTGCCTCTCGGACAGTTTTTGTTTTTTTGTTGTCCGCTTTGGCGCCAGGACTCTCTGCTAGCTGCCTTTGCTGCGCGCTCTGCAGTCAGGAACATGATGAGGAGTCTACCTAATCCACACTGGGAATATTAAGAGCGGAAAAAATATGTACACACACACAAGGTCGTTGGCTGGCAGCCGTGTGTGTGTGAGCAGCGGCAGTGCACTCGGTGGCGGGCGGCGGCCGGGCTGGGGTCACACAGGAATGCATGCAGAACACGTCCAGGTAGTTGTGTTCGGCGGCGTCAGGAAGCAGGTTCGAATCCCACCAGCGGCAGCGAGCAACTACAGCAACAGCAACGCCTGAGAGAGAAGTGCGACTTCTTTTACATTCCTCCCCCCTTCCTCGCCTTTTCCGCGCACCGCGATGCGCTTTACTGCGCAGACTCGAGAGGCCAGCAGGCCGCGCGCGCGTCGCATGGTGTCTCTTCCTTGGCACACATAAGTGCGTGTACATACAGCATGTGCGTGTGTGTGTGTGTATGCGTGTGTGTGGTGGACCGGTGCAGTACCGTCCGTAGGGGCGCACCGTTACCCCGCAACCCCACACCACCCGCCCCGCCGGCCCCTGCGGTCCTGCGGTCCCCTGCAGTCCCCCGTCCCGGCCTCACGACGGGTAATGGTGTTCGCTCGCGTGCCGAGCCGATACCCCCAAGTCCAGTGTACACAGACACCATAGGAGCGGCGGCAGCGGCGGCAGCAGCGGCGGCAGCGGCGGCAGCGGCAGCGGCAGCAGCGGCAGCGGCGCAGCAGCGGCGGCAGCAGCAGCGGCTGCAGCAGCGGCGGCACTTGGCGACGCGCGTCGGGCTAAAGGCGTGGCCGGGGCCGCGGAAGCGACGGGCCGAGGAGAGCGGTGGTCCTCGGTCCTCGCTGCACAACTCCGACTCCCCCCTCCGGCCGGTGTGGGGCCCCGACCCTCGGACCTCCGGCCCGGAATTCCGCCCATTTTGTCCGTTGCTGCACGCTGCTGCACGCTGCTGACGCTGCTGACGCTGCTGACGCTGCTGACGCTGCTGACGCTGCTGACGCTGCTGACGCTGCTGACGCTGCTGACGCTGCTGACGCTGCTGACGCTGCTGACGCTGCTGACGCTGCTGACGCTGCTGACGCTGCTGACGCTGCTGACGCTGCTGACGCTGCTGACGCTGCTGACGCTGCTGACGCTGCTGACGCTGCTGACGCTGCTGACGCTGCTGACGCTGCTGACGCTGCTGACGCTGCTGACGCTGCTGACGCTGCTGACGCTGCTGACGCTGCTGACGCTGCTGACGCTGCTGACGCTGCTGACGCTGCTGACGCTGCTGACGCTGCTGACGCTGCTGACGCTGCTGACGCTGCTGACGCTGCTGACGCTGCTGACGCTGCTGACGCTGCTGACGCTGCTGACGCTGCTGACGCTGCTGACGCTGCTGACGCTGCTGACGCTGCTGACGCTGCTGACGCTGCTGCTGACGCTGCTGCTGACGCTGCTGCTGACGCTGCTGACGCTGCTGACGCTGCTGACGCTGCTGACGCTGCTGACGCTGCTGACGCTGCTGACGCTGCTGACGCTGCTGACGCTGCTGACGCTGCTGACGCTGCTGACGCTGCTGACGCTGCTGACGCTGCTGACGCTGCTGACGCCGCACCGCGCCGCACACCTCACTCCGTCCCAGTTCGATGATGTCTGTGACACATATAGTACTTCTGGCATGAGAGGCGAGGCGAGGAATCTGCGACGCGTGGTGCTCGCGTTCGTAACGTTGGGGCCGCGAAGAGATTTCTGGAAACAGCTACAGCAAGAGCGACAAATTCCGATGAAGTGAACGCTTCGTACGATGGCTCTCCTGCTTGAACGGGGCCAACGGTACTACGCCTCAGAGGCCTCACAGGACATGGGGAGGGGAAAAAAAGGCGGATCCTGTGGGATGAAATCGAATATGTATGCAGGACGCGGTGGGATTTAATTTTGTGCAGTGTGGTCGTGTGCGTGATGGTTAGTGCCCGTCCGGGTGCGGGCACCAAGCCCACTACTTGGCTGCACAGCGGGCACCTCACCTCCTGACCAGTGGCTGCACACACACACACACACACACACACACACACACACACACACACACAGGCGCACGCACGTATGTTGCAGTGGAGGAGAGCCGTACTCCTGCCAGCCGAGTGTCACACGCAGCCGTTTGGCCGGCCGTCCCCTCGCTCTGCTCTGCTCGCCTGCCGCAGCGCTTGAAAAACGGTGTATTCCGGAAGGAAGGTCCACCGGAAACAAGAGGAAGACGAAGACATAAATCAAATGAATCACCGCAGCACGCGACGCGCCGTCAGCCACGAGCCGACGTCAAAGATTTCGAGGCTTCGCTCGCGCTGCTGACATACGTCACACAGCGCAGAACTGGCAGAACCCCTACCGCACGGCCTGAAGGGGTAACTTGTCAGCTGAGCTGTGTGACCCTACCAAATGGTCCGAACATGTCAGCAGCGCGAGCGAAGCCTCGAAATCTTTGACGTCGGCTCGTTGGCCGACGACGCCCCGGCCGAGACACTCCCTGCTGCCTGCTGCGGTTCTCCGCGCACACTGGGCCTGCTTTTGTGGTTCTTGATTTCTTCTCAACTTCCGCTCTGAGTTTCTCCGGAGTACTCTATTCTGCAGAGCCTCCGCCGTCAGTTTGATCCGCGAGTGCGCATGCGTGACCCAAATCCCGAATCCGAACGCGCTGCGCTGCGCTCTCCCTGCCGAGCCGTGGAGCCACACGCGGGCCCAGGCCAGTCAGCCCAGCCCAGGGCTGCCCGGCCCCGCCCGGCCCGGCCAGGACCCTGACGCTGACGGCTCTGAGATGACCACTCCCGGTCTGCTCTCACTTTTATATGCATTTCCGATAAAGATGCAAATGATTCGTTATTGCGGGTCCGCGGTGACGGGTTGGCGTGAGGAGGGGGAGAGGGGGAGGGGGGAGAGGGGAGAGGGGGGTCTGATTGAGAGAAGGAAGGGCAGCAGCAGCAGCAGCAGCAGCGCAGCGGGTCGGAGCCGGGCAGGAAGGGCAGCAGTCGCAGTCGTTGCTCATGGGCATGGGAACCAGATCGGCCGGGCCCAGCCGGGCCCCATCCCGCAGCTCTGATGCGGCTGCACGGCTGCGGCTGGCGGACGCGGTTTGAGTTGCCATCGCGTCGTCACCTGGCCGTCACTCCGTCACTTGGCCCGAACCTGCCGCCGCCGCCTCGGCTCGGCTCGGCCGGCGCACTTCACTACTTGTGCCCTGCTGCCGCTGCTGCCGCTGCTGCCGCTGCTGCCGCTGCTGCCGCTGCTGCCGCTGCTGCCGCTGCTGCCGCTGCTGCCGCTGCTGCCGCTGCATGCAGTCCTGCCGGAGTCCTGCTGATGCGGGCAGGTTATAACGCGGCCATTTAAACACAACTCAATTCCGTCCCCCCTCCCTTTCCCCCAACACGGCTACGACCGCTTCGTTAACTGTTTTCGTACTCCGTTGTATACATTTATTCTCCGCCAGCGATACCCATTCGGAATGATGATGATATTGTCTCCGTTCCGTTTTACGCTGTGCCCGCGCCCGGATTTTATTTTATTTACGCCGACGTGAAAATGAGGCTCCTGCTGCATTGTCACTGTCATGCACTGTGTCCGAGAGGCACCTCACTTTTCAAAAAAAAAAAAAGAACACTGTCAAAACAAAAATTCAAGAAAAATTCAGAGGAAAATGCGCAAATTAGAAAAAAACTTAAGGAGAAAAATCAGAGAAGCAAATTTCGATTTGAAATTATGGTGCACTGGCAGCACGAGCAGTGAGGACCCCTCGATTTGTGTCTCGGCGCGGCGCGGCTCTCGAGATGATGTGTGCTCCGCGCACCCTTCTGCGCGCCTCCGCTGCGCGGCACCATTGATTCAAACAGGAGCAACATGCAAATTCTATCTGCACACTTCGCGGTGCCACCTTCGCCACTAGCCCCTCCCCTCGGCTTAATAGCACGCCATGATGATCATTTAACACTCATCGCATGCAAAACTAATGGGCTGTAAGTTTGTCTCCCCCCCCCCCCTCCCCTTCGTCCCTTCGTCGTCGGCACGTTCGAATCCCTCCCCGGGGCAGGCAGACGCGCGGTGGCGCAGATTCAGATTCAGATGCAGATGCAGTAGCCAGCCGCGGCCGTCCCGGTGACGGTCTAATCGCGCTGTTGTAATAAGTCGATCCATTATTTGTAGCATCGATGGATGGGCTCCGGCCGCGGCCTTGCGGCCTCTGGCCATTACTGGCCCGGCCTGCCGTGGGGCCGTTGTCGGGGTCCTCCAGAGGCCGGCGGCGGCCGCGTCCCGTCGCCAATCCCAACCAAATGGATGGAGTTAATCAAAGGGAGGTCCAGTCCATCCTGGCCCAGCGGTGTGAGAGGCCGGGGCGCACATCCAGGGCGGGGGCCGGTGGGGGGAGGGGGGGGCGTTGACGGGGGACTGAAAAATCGCCGTCCGCTGCACCGGGCCAACCGCTGTCCTCGAACGGCTCGCCGGCCCGGCGGCAGCCGACGGCTAGGTACAGCATAAGAATGCAGACGCACTAAATGGCCTTGCCGTGGATTGGCAGCCGATCGGCCGTGTTTATGTTTCGGCGCTGTTTACGGGCACGTCAAGTGCCCCGTCCCGTCCTACCGGAGCGGCGCAGAGCAGTGCACCTTCCCGGAACAATTTGGAGCTGCCGCCGTCCTCCGTCCTCGTCCGCCCGGTGCCCTCGGCGACGGTGCTCATGTCGCCTTGCATGAGCTGCAGCAGCCGCGCGTTAGCGGTGTTCGCCCCGATATTTTATACATCCCGTAAAACGGCCCGCGCCGCCATCACGTGTCGCTTTCGTGTCACCCTTTTTATGAGGGCGCAGTAAAACGGCGTGTCATGTGTATCATGTGGACTGCGACGCCGTGGCCACTGGGAGGGGCCGGCCGGCCGGGCGCGGCCGCGGGGTGTGCGTTCGCCAGGACCGCGATCATATGGCGAGGGCGGCCGTGTCTGAAAGAAGCCCTGGCCTTCTGGGACACTGCCACCACGCCACGACCACCTCGACGGCACCATCCTCCGACGGGGAGGGGAGGGGAGAGTCGGCGGCGATGACGGGCATTTGCGCACCGGACGAGGACTTTTAAATCCCACCCCGGTCGAACTAAACTGGGCCGGATCGAATTGTGGCCGGCGGGCACGGCTTCGGCCGAGGCTTGGGCTGCTTGGGCTGCTTGGGCCTGGTGTCGGTACCAGGTCCTCGGCGGTGTGGCGGTGTGGTGCCCTCAAGGCGCTCTGCTCTGCCGCAGTCGGCTCTGATTGGTTCGGTAACGGCGTGCTAATTTACAGCCCCGGCCTGCCTCTGTCGTACCGTGTCATCGTCGCCGTCCTCCGGGCTCCGGACCCCGCGGCCCCTCGCGGCTCGACCGGTCAACTCACGGCGCGCTGGTGCCGCCGTGCCGCCGTGCCGCCGTGCCGCCGCTGACACGGAACGGAACGGCGACAACGACTCTGCCCATGCCAGGCCAGGTCGGACCGCACACTGCGGGCTGCGTCTGAGTGCGAGGAGGACAGAGGAGAGGACGGGGCAGCCCCTTGTCCTCCAGGCGAGAGCGACAGAGACGGCGTACTTTCGATCGGCCGGTCTGGTCCGTGTGGTGTCGCGAGGTGTGAGGTCCCCGGCGGCTCCCCGTCCACCTGCCTGCCGTCCGGCCCCCCGGTGGGCCACATCGAAGAATGTCCTGAACTGACCCCCGATGCGAGCCTGCGCCTGAGAATAGGTCGTGATTGTTTCACAGCGCCCGCCGCTGACTGCCGCTGGCTGCCGCTGCTGCCGCTGGCTGCCGCTGGCACCGTACGCTGCCGGAATGTCGGCCCCTGTCGGCCCCTCTGCGCCCCCGGCGCCGCTGACGTCACTTTGCGGACACGTCATTGGTGTGAATACCCAGCATCGGGCTCGGGATTGGTCGGAAGCGGGGGGACTCGTCACCGGGCTCGCCAATGACGACGGCGGTAGCGCTGCGCTGTATGCACGCATGGACCCGATAGCATCATCAGTGGCGTTGGCCCTGACCCTGACTCATACTCCGACGGAAACTGGATCTCCCGCGGCCGACCCGCTCGACACAATTTTTTTTAAATTTTTTAATTTTTTTTCTAGGTAATCATAGCGCGCGCAATTCAGAATCATAAACCCAAAGCCGGTTATGAAAACTAGGTTTGATAAACATGTTTGCAGCGCTACAGAAGTTGTTGCGCGGAAGAACTACCGCGAGCCCACGTTTTGGCCAGTGCGGCGCGCCGCGGCGCCACGCACGGCCACTGGCGGCCACGCCCGGCGCCCTGCCCGTCACCGTCACGCCCAGCAGTTGGCCTGGCCGCTGTACTGCCGGTAATTTGCACGCAAGGGCCGTGACGCGCAAAGCGCAAAGGCCGCCGAATGGAGGAGGCTCCCGAAACACCAAAACGGCTCCTCCTGGCTCCGCCTGGCCACACCCGCAACGCCCCGCCCGGCCCGGCCTGCCCCGCACCCCGGCTGAGCACGCGCCCGCGCCGCGCGCCTGCTGCCGGCTGGGTAGGCAGCCACGGCCTCTGCATGCACGCGTGTCGTGCGGGCTGGCCTACCCCGGCACTGGCAGGCGCGCGGCTTCCCCCCGCGGCCTGGCCGGACAACTGCATGAGTTCGCATTTTGTACGTGCGAGTGTGTTCTGTGCGTGCGTGTGTGCGTGTGTGCGTGTGTGCGCGTGTGCGTGTGTGCGTGCCCCGGTTCCAGGTCGGGTCAATGGGATGAGATCAGCCGCTTGGAGCGGTCGGTGACGCGCGGCCGGGGCCCGGGCCGGGTTCATCTCACACCTGTCTCTCCCGTGTTCGCTCTCGTCATGACCAATCACAGCCGGCTCCTTTGCTGCGCTGCGCGCTGATTGGTGCGGCCCGTGCCGTGTGGTCCTGGGCTGCGTATGGAGCCGTGGGTGCCCGGCTGCTGTGCTTGCTCCACTCTGCGGCGGGCCGAGCCGAGGGACGCTTCGCTGGATTAAATTGCAAAGAACGGCACACTACTTATTTCCACGGTCGCTTCACACATTTCGGGACGAAGCCGCGGCGGTCGGCGGCCGTGTGCGTGCGAGGAGATACAAGCCGATAGCCGATCTAGGTAGCCCCGGCCCCGGCCCCGGCCCCGGCCCCGGCCCCGGCCCCGGCCCCGGCCCCGCTCCGCAGCCCGCCCACACGCACAAGGCCATGTAAGCTCACAAGCGCTCTCCGCGCCGTGTCGTGAAGACAAGACCCCCGGCCAGAGAGCTGCACGAGAACCTCCGGGTGACCGTCTCGCTGACCGCCTGCGGATAGCAGCGGACAGGCTGTGTGGCGAGCGAATCGTCGAGAGAGGTAGACAGCCTATGACACTTGTCTCCGTTGTTTGACTGACGCAGCCTGCGACCGAGAAGCTCCGACGGCGCCTGCCGGCCAGAGACACAGGGCATCTCTGTCACTCCTGCATGCGCACTGTGTTTGGGAGAGAGAAAGCACTAGCCGAAGCTGGCCCGGCCGCTCGCTCGCTCGCTCGGCCCGTTCGCTCTGGCTTCGACGGATTTGATGCAGTAGTAGCACTGCCTCATCTCTTGCTGCGCCAAACAAAACCCACGTAAGAGCCGCGAGTGGCCGTGCAGTTACGGCTGGGCTCAGCTACACTGAGGCGGCCAGGCAGTCAGCTGCGGACAGCTACAGGCGCGGTCAGCCGAAAGTGTGGCTGACCCCCGACCGTACCGCCTCAGACCGCCTCCGGTGCGGACTCGGTCAGCGTGCGGATAGGTCAGGCGGACAGTGCGGCTAGGTCGAAAAACGCTCCGTGCAGCTCTCTGCCCCCGGCCCGGCCCCCCGGGGCGCGGCCACCGCGGCAGGCTCGGCAGCAGGACACCCCGATGGCCGTCCTCCACCGTGACAACGTTCTTCGCCTTGGCCACACCACAGCTGGCTAACGGCGGCTGGTGTGTGTGCGTCTCTCTGTGTGTATGTGTGTGTGTGTTGTGGTGGTGCACACACTCACGCACACGGCCCTCCACCCCGTCGGCCGTCCTGACCGACTTTCAGGCAGAGACGCAGTCAGACGCGAAGGAACGAGCGATTGACAACCGGCGGACACACAGATAGACAGACAGACAGACAGACAGACAGACAGACAGACAGACAGACAGACAGACAGAGGCTCGCCGTGTCTCTGAAATCCCGCAAGTTACACGCCCGTCGTGTACATGTCGCGGACAACGCGCGCTGCTGCTGCCCCGTCCCGACCCGTCCATACCGAGGAGGAAAAAAGTGTCGAGCCGGGCGGACGAGACAAAGTACACAGTGCAGCACGCATGCGCAGACAGAGTGCGGGCATTGCGTCACTCCGTCCATAACTCGAACCGATCCCGCTCGTATGGCGCATAGCAGGAATCATACATTTTTTTCCTTCCCTACGAATTACTAATAATAGTTTCCTACACACAAATTCAAGTAGTGTGGCTACTCAATTTTTCGGTAGTAATATTCGGTAGCAATATCTCGGTAATATTTCATAGACTACCAACACACTCGGAACCTTCAAAATTTTCCTATTTTCCATTGACGCTGTTTCAATTTTTCATTTAAATTTTTGAATTCTTCATTTAAATTTTACAAAAAAAAAATCTTTTAATCTTCCGTGTTTTACTTTTTGCGCCTCGAGCTGGCACTCTACGTGTGCTCCCATCTGCCTAATGAGCTGCGTTTGGTGTACCGCCCATGCGCGGCATATGTGTGTACCGCCTGTGCCGTACCGGCAGCTGTAGCGGTGCGCCGCACCGTTCCCTACGCACCTCCACCTCTAATTACAGGACCGGGCCTGGCCGTCCCGATCAGGGCCTCATTGTGGTCAGCGACGTATTCCATTTCCTGCCCTGCCACGGCAGTAGCGGCGGCAGCGGCGGCGGCGGCGGCGGCGGCGGCGGCGGCGGCAGCGGCGGCGGCGGCGGCAGCGGCGGCGGCAGCGACGGCGGCACCGGCGGCGGCGGTGGCGGTGGCGGCAGTAGCGGCCCAGCGCCACGCCACCACACCTGAATAAGTTGGGAGTGACTTATGGCACGCGATACAGAGTGCCGCTAGCCGCCGCCGCCACCGCAGCAACAGCTGCTGCAAGTCTGTCGTCCGACTAACACGCATAGGCTACGCCGTGGCTACGTACAGACCGCGGCTCGTCGTCCAGGCCGGTGTCCTGCAGAGAGCGACGCGAACCCGCGTGTGTGCGCGTGTGCAAGCGTGTGCAAGCGTGTGCGAGGCGTGTCCGGCAACAGCCGCGGCCGGCAAGGCGGTTGTTTCCTCCGTCGGCGCCGTTGTCGTCCCCGCTAAGCGGTGACCCGCTGCCCTGCCCAGTGCCCAGCCTGCCCCAGCTTGCCCAGCCCGTCGAACAGTGCACGTCTGGTACGTCTGGTGCACCGGCTGTATCGTGTCGGTGTTAAATACCCCCCCCCCCTGCTTTACGCCGTCCTCCTTGTCACCGTGTGGACCCGCCCCCCAGGGAGGCTAATCACCGCCCTTTGCACACCACCGTGACCCAGGTCGGAAACTGTCGATGCCTTCTATTTCCAAGAGGCATTGGCGCCTGCTGGGTATGCAGCCGCTGCTCCTGCAGTGCACGCGTGTCGTGCGGGCTGGCCTACCCTGGACCTCGCAGGCGCTGACGTCGTGTCCGCAGTGTGGTGCACCGCCGGGCCGTCCGGCACTAAAGTACGTCGCCGAGGAGCTGTCCGCCGAAACGTGATCCCCTCGAGTCCCGGCCGAGCTCCGGCCCCGGGCCCCAGGTCTCGGGTCCCAGCCCGGCGTCACCCCACACTGCAACATCTTCACTGGCGGAGCCTCAGGCCTTCAGCCGCCCCCCGCTGCCTCCATCCGCCTCCAGCCGTCTCCGGCCTCTGCGGCCGCAATTTGCACGTGGAATGGAGGCAATAAATATCGAAGCAGCGACCCCTCCATCCGCGTGTGCACCGAGTGCGCGCCGAGTGTGCGGAGTGCAGCTAGTGGCGGACAAAAGGGCTCCGGGCTCCACGCCGCTGATAACATCGGCGGCTGCGTCCATCTGGACTAGACGGGGTTGCGGCTCAATGACTCAATACATGACAGCCCCGCCCGGCCCGGCCGTGGCCGCGGCCTCCTCTCCGCATCGGATCGCATCTCTGTTGCACAGCCCAGCCCAGCCCACCCGTGTTTGACGGACACCGCTGCACTCCTGGCGGGACCCCCCGCCCTCCCCGCTCTCCCCGCCCTCCCGCTGCCCACTTCGTACTTCTTCAGTCCAAATATTTGCTCTCTCGCCGCGCCGCGTCGAGTCTGGTCGGGCCGCGTGACGGCAGACTCTTCTCCTCCGCCTCTTCTTCGCACTTTATCGGTGTAAATCTCTTGATGAGGTGAAGCAGCAGGGCAGGGCCGCGCCAGACCCCAGGCCGTACAATAGGAGCTGATTCGGGTTCGGGTCCGCTGCGAGACTCCTCCTATCTGAATGTGAATGTGCCGGCGTGGCGGTCAGCCACCTCTGGTGCGCCCGGAGGGCGGAGATAGGGCCCTGAGGCGGAGCGTGAAGCCGGACCGGGCCGAAGATGGCCCCCGCCTTCGCCCAGATTTCGCACAGCGGGCCGGGCCGGGCCGGGCCGGGGGCGGACGGGGGCGGACGGGGGCGGACGGTACACACATGTCGGCTCAGCGGGGCCAGCGGGCCGAGACAACGGAGTGCGCAGAGGACGCGCCGCCCCCATTCCAAATACGTCACGGCTTTTGACCACCCGCCCCGCCCCCGCCCCGCACTACCGGAGTAGTTTCCTGCACAGAACCACTTCGTTTAGTGAGGAAAAAACGCTAACTCGCAGTGCGCCGCTCGGGCTGGGCTGGGCTGGGTGCGCCGGGGCTAGAGCCGGGGCTGGCCGGGGGCCGGGGTTCTCGGCGGTGTGGTGCGGTGCGGCGCGGTGCGCAGCCGGCAGGACGACCTCCTTCCCGTCGGTGCGCGGGGATTTCGATTAGTTTCGAGTGCAAAGCAGAGGGAAACATTCGGGAGAGTTGAGTGATCCCGATTTAAATTTTGTGAATTGTAAACAAAGATAATTTTCAGAATTCAAAATTAAATACACGCAGAATAATGATTAGTTGTCACAACGAATTAGTTCGTAGATTTTGACGCAAGCACCATATTTAGTTGTGAGAACTAAGATTTCGTTGGGACAACTAAAAGTCTGTTGCGTCAGCTAAAAGTGAAAAAAATTACTTTTCGCTGACACCACTGACTTTTTGCTGACGCAACTGACTTTCAGTTGTCCCAACGAAATCTTAGTTCTCACAACTAAATATGGTGCTTGCGTCAAAATCTACGAACTAATTCGTTATGACAACTAATCATTTGTCTGCGTGTACCGCTGTAAAAGAAATCCCTGGAGGTAGCAGGAGGGGGCGGGGGCGGTCCCACCACGCTGCAATAGTCTGATCACGGCCATGGTCACTCGTGCGGACAAATGAGCCTCACTTTCCTATCGTCGTGCTGCGTGGCGTGGCGTGGCCGTCCGCGTCGCACGGGAAAACGACCCGCCGGACCCGGCTGGGCCGGACCCCACCGGACCCCACCGGACCCCAGAGCCGTAGTCAGACTTGGGTTTCGGAGGGGGATATGTCGCGCTAATTGCCTACATTCAGGAGCTTGTTATGCGGGTTGCCTACCCCGGTCGCCGGTTTCGGGGGGGGGGGGGGGGGTTAACACCCCTCCCCCTGGCTACGGCCCTGCCGGACCCCACCGGACCCCACCGGACCCCACCGGACCCCACCGGACCGCCGTCAGAGGCAAATGTAACGAGCCAGTGCCAGCCGTCTGCCCGCCCGGGCCCGCCTGCACCAGCCGAGCGCAGCAAGAGTGTCCACGTTTTTCTTCGCACACTTGAGTGATGCCGGACTGCGGGCTGGTCTGCCAGCGGCTGCTGCCGCTCCCTCGGCCCTCCCCGCCCGGCCCTTTCCCTTGGGGCCCTTCCCTTTGCCACACCATTCACCACACGGCGACGCTCTGCTCCGCTCTGCCCTCCGCCGGCACCGACTCTTCTTTTTCATGGTCTGCGTGCGACGCGTGTCGTAAAGTAGTGTGGTGACCACCACGCTGCACCGCACCGCGGCCGGCGCCGTGCGGGCCCCCACGTGATGAGGGCCTGGCGGCCGGCCGGCCGGCCGGAGTGTGCGAGTGCGCATGCGTGCGTGTGTGAGTGTGTGTGTGTGTGTGTGTGTGTGTGTGTGTGTTTTGTATCCGTCACTCTCGCCGTAGCAGCGACTATATATACTGTACACACTTGTCACCGCTGCACTTACGGTATGCCTGCAAGAAGTTATGGTGTCACAGAGGCGGCTGCAGTCCTGTGTGTGTGTGTGTGTGTGTGTGTGTGTGTGTGTGTGTGGACGCAGTGCCCCTTTTTTAGTCGTTTTATCATCTTACCGTCCGGCCCGGGGGGTAGGGGGCCCGGGGAGTGCGCTGCTGCACACATACCGGCCCCCCCTCTAAGACACGGAACACAGGGTCAGCGCGGTGCTCTCGCATACCGGGTAAAGAGGGCGGTGGCGATATTGTTGCAGCTAGCAGGGGGGGGGGGGCGCAACAGAGGTACAAAGTATGAAAGATTTTCGAGGCCGTCATGGGGCACACGGGGCGCTCATACGGCATAATCAGCGCGGTGCGATCTGCCGAGCCCGTGCCGTCCGCCGCCGGTAATCACACGGCGTGCGCGCGAGCCGCAATTTTCCATCCTTTTGAAGAGCCGGGCCGGTGCGGCTAGTGGGCGCCGGCGCCGCTGCTGCCGCTGCTGCCGCTGCCGCCGGTTGTTGGGGTGCGCGCGCCAGTGCGCCGAGGCGGAGGCCGAGGCCGGCATCGCGTGCGGCACGTTAGCGACAAGAGACAGAGACGGCGGCGGCCTCGTCGTTGGCGTCGCCGGAATGACGGCTGTGAGGCGCGACGGACGGAGGCAGGAAAAAAATATGCGGCGCACCAGCAGGGCGGGGAGACCAGAGACCAGCCCTACAGGCTGATTCCGCGCCCGGGGACACTTCAAGCTCTCTCTCTCTCTCTCTCTCTCTCTCTCTCTCTCTCTCTCTCTCTCTCTCTCTCTCTCTCTCTCTCTCTCTCTCTCTCTCTCTCTCTCTCTCTCTCTCTCTCTCTCTCTCTCTCTCTCTCTCTCTCTCTCTCTCTCTCTCTCACTCTGCTACGCAGCACCGCGCGAGTGCGACCGGGTCAGAGCCACGAACAGTGCGCTGCTGCGGAGACTGTCGGGTCGGGGGACTCTGCCGCTGCCGCCGCTGTCTAACCAGCCCGCTCATCCCACGGCACGGGAGGCACAACTTCTTGACGCCCTCGGTGAGGAGGCCCGGCGCACACGTGAAGCGCGCACACGCTAGCTGCGGGGGCGGCCGGGGCGGGGCGGGGGTGGGGCGGCCTCCTCACGAAGCGGCCGGTGCGCGGTGCGTCCGACCCAGCGGCCCCAGCGGCCCCAGCGGTTCCAGCGGCCCCAGCGGCCCCAGCGGCCCCAGCGGCCCCAGCGGCCCCAGCGGCCCCAGCGGCCCCAGCGGCCCCAGCGGCCCCAGCGGCCCCGGCCCCAGCGGCCCCAGCGGCCCCAGCGGCCCCAGCGGCCCCAGCGGCCCCAGCGGCCCCAGCGGCCCCAGCGGCCCCAGCGGCCAGCGGCCCCAGCGGCCCCAGCGGCCCCAGCGGCCCCAGCGGCCCCAGCGGCCCCAGCGGCCCCAGCAGCCCCAGCGGCCCCAGCGGCCAGCGGCCCCAGCGGCCCCAGCGGCCCCAGCGGCCCCAGCGGCCCCAGCGGCCCCAGCGGCCCCAGCGGCCCCGCCAGCACGCCCAGGTGTCATTTCCCACAGAACGCGCCGAGCCGAGCCGAGCCCCTCACACACAGAGTGTGCGGCATCGCCGATGGCCAGCCCCCCCCCCCCCCCCACGGCAGACCGCTGTGCTGTGCGCACAGCGAATGTGTTGTTCCCCGAGGGCGGACGTCGATGGAAAAAAAGTGCACCTTACCGTTATGGTTGCAATTAAAAACGCTTTAGCTGAGGAATGCTGTCATTTATACTGTGTTTTCAGCCAAACGCTGGTGTTGGTTTTTACTCGTTCTTTACCAAACCACATATACATATTCACATATGTGGGTAAGATGAACGAGTATTGTACCGGGTAGGTGTGTAATTTAGTCGGTCACTTTCAGCTGTGAAAGTACAACAGCTGCAAATGAGTGTGAGGTATCATTTTAAAGGTCGTGATCCGATGACAAAAAAATGATAAAGGTTTTTTTTTGTTATGTATACATTTTTAAAAGAAATTTGTAATGTAAAGTTTTGATAGGTTATAAAACGCGAAGGGAGAACATAAACTGAAATTTTTTTTGTAGAATTTAGAGAGAGGTTGAGCATCTATCGAATTTCAATGGAAATGCTGAAAAGTTTCATACTTTTTTTGGAAAGAAATTTTTCTTCTAAGTCCCAAACCTTGGAAGGACGTTGGTGAGGTGGCAGCTAATGGAACTAAGATGACCGATACAGTGTCGCCATCTAGCGGCGAAACTAGCGCCACTAGCGCAACTAGCGCCAACTACGACGGGAGCACGTAGCCAAGGGATAAAACAAGGTCCTGTCGCGATGGATTGTCGGAATGCGAAATAGCTACGAATGAAAGAAACTGGCATTCCAACCCAAAGAATGATGGTTCGAAGTCAACATGGCAAAGAAAAAATTGAATTTATAATGATTTTTTTTGTGAAACAATTTGAATAAACTTTTGGTGACTGGAAGTTCGATTTGGAGAAAAATAAATCTAAAGAGACTTGCGTTGCCATTAAAATATGTATTTGAGTGGGAGATATAAACTTAGATTGTTTTTAGTATTAATCACCTTTTTTATACTGTGGGTTATTTTAAATAAATATACGCTAAAAGGAAGGTGGGTACGATGTGGAATGGGAATGGAGTGTAAGGTCACAAAGCACAGGACATGTCTTTTCTGCACAAACAGGGAAGGCCAGGGAAGGCCGCCATGACAACACAGACGAAGGACTCAACGCGCAGGCGCGTTATGTAGCGGGTACCAACTGTTGGGACCCGAAATCCTCTACAGTTCTCCGAAGTTGGTAGCGCCATTTATTTGGTTGGACTCAAGTAAGATGTCAGAGATGGTGTGTTGATAATGATATTTAGCCACTACAGCCGAGCGAATGTGCCTAAGGACACTTCTGTTGTTCGGTTTCCGAACTAAGAATACACACTAGCGTTCCTCCTGGCCGTGGGCGGAACTACGACGCCAAAGATGGTTGTGTTGATGACGACACCTAGCGGCTACATTTGTAACCATGTGACCACACCCCTGGTGGCCGGTCTCCGAACTAAGACCACGCACCCACTAGCGTTCCTACCGGTTGTGGACGAAACTAAGATGGGGGAATGCCGTGGAAGAAGAGTTTTTTTCCTGGCATAAAATTCGAGGAAATTGAATGGTATAAAAATGAAGTAGATGTGTAAAGAACGAGCACCATTTACACCATTTTTAATGGTTCATTGTCTTCTTGTTTGTTCTTGCGTTCCCGCATATAATTTATTCTTATGCGTCGTTCATAAAATTACGTCCAAATTTCCTCTCGTATACCTCTTAAACCGCTCAGCATGTGTGTGTGTGTGTGTGTGCGTGTGCGCGCGCACCCATATGCATGTGTGCATGTGCGATGTCCATCCTGTCCGTGCATTGTCCACGTGGAGCTGGCGCTGGGCAACGCTAACGGTGCCGCCAGTATCGACCATCGGTGGGGCCGAGGGGCGTGCGGGGGCCTTGGCCGTGGCCGTGGTGCGGCGGGGCGGGGCGGGGCTGGCGGGGCGGGGTGGAAGGCCATACCGCTTCTGGTCTTGCTCCTGGTCACCGCACTCCGGCACAGGCGGTGCACCCGCGGCTCGCGCCCGTTGTTCGACTCGATGCAAAGTGATGCATATAGGCACACCGCCTCAACGCGAACGCAATGCTTTTTGCGGGCTTTCCTACCTGAGACTTTCCTGCCCTTGAGGGTGAAAACAAAGTGATCGCGTTTCTGCGAACAGACCGATACACACTTATTTAACCTTAAAAAAATTGTGAATATAGGTTATAAAGAGGTTAGGTTACAAGAGGACGACAAGCGGAGACAAAAATATGACGCGAAACGCGCTGTTTATGGCAATAACAACAAACATGATGATGTGCGAGGAACGGGTAATGAGCAGGTGGGGAGCCTTTTATGGCACCCTCATGGCAGCGGGCCGGCTCATGCGCGGTGCTTGTCATGGACCGGGTGCCGGCAGCCGGCCACCAGCCTCCGCGGTCATGGAGAAAGCATAAGCTTGTCTGAAATAAAATACTTTTCGAAACATTTCGGAACATATTGCCATCACGGCTGCGTTTCTCGGGGTGCTCTCCTCTGCCTTTCTCCGCTCACCTTCTTCAGCAGCGCCGCCGATTAAAGCTGAGACATGCGAGAGCGAGAAATGAGATGACTTATGAAGACGCGTGTGTAGACTTTCCCGCACGGGCGGACGTGCGTGTGCTGCCGTGGCCATGCCGTGGCCATGTGTCCCGGAGCCATCCATCACCCACGGCCGGAGCCCGGAGCCCTGACCGCCGCACAGTAAGTGAAAGCGAAAGGCAGTTCATTCATCCTAATGGACGGCCAGTCCGCGGTGCTGCCGATGTGGTCCTGATTACCCGCGCTCCCGAATCAAAATAGAACGCCTCCGGCTGCAGCCTCCGGGCATCCGGGCCTCGAGTCCTCCGGGGCAGCGAGGCCACAGAGTCCGTGAGGTTGGCAGCGCCAGCAGTGGGAGGGGGAGGGGGGCGGCTACCGGGCTTTAGAGCTGCCGGGTTGGTATCGTCCCCTATCTCTCTCGCTGCCACGGCAGAGACGCCGCTGCCGCCGTTCGCCGCACGCCTCTTTCAGCGATTTTTAGGTTGACATGTCTTTTGGGTTGATCGGAGGGGGTGGGGTCGGGGGTTCGGCGTGGTGTTGTGAGGGTGGGTGGGTGCAGGCAGGAACGAGAGGAACAAGGAAGGAAGAAGGGGGCGCCTTCACCAAAAGGTCACGGGTTGGTTGACTAGGAGAAGGAAAGAAAGAAAGAGAGAGAGAGAGAGAGAGAGAGAGAGAGAGAGAGAGAGAGAGAGAGAGAGAGAGAGAGAGAGAGAGAGAGAGAGAGAGAGACAGAGACAGAGAGAGAGAGAGAGAGAGAGTGACTGATAGAGAGAGAGAGACTGATAGAGAGAGAGAGACTGATAGAGAGAGTGAGAGAGAGGACAGCGCGAGCATGGTGGTCACGCGGTTACCGGACCCGACCGGACCCTCGTGTGGTCTCCCAGGAAACGAGACGCGACGCGGAGGTGCAACATTGTCAGGGAAGTGGTCACGGGTAAAGTTGGAATCCGGGGTGTGTGTGTGTGTGTGTGTGTGTGTGTGTGTGTGTGTGTGTGTGTGTGTGTTTCACGGCAAAAGTAGAGAGAGGAAGAATTGAAAACCCAACTGACTCCTCAGCCGGGTCACAACGCCTGGCAGATAGGCAATTATAAGGCCCGCAGCGCACAGCTGTGTGCACGCTGCCTTCCCTGCCGGGCGTTAGCGCTAGGTCTCCCTCCGGCCGGGTGAGGCGTGGGGAGTGGGGACCTGAACGCACTTGTGGAATGAGAACACATGGCGGTGCGGGCGCGTGGAGCGTGTGTGACCACCCGGTTCTGACCACTGACCTGCGACACGCCTCTCTCTCTCTCTCTCTCTCTCTCTCTCTCTCTCTCTCTCTCTCTCTCTCTCTCTCTCTCTCTCTCTCTCTCTCTCTCTCTCTCTCTCTCTCAATTCATCGCACTTGCCAATATACTAAATCCTTCTATGCGTCTGCTTCTAAGTTGTGGAATAATATAGTATTTATTCTTACATTACTTGCTCAACAGCCAATACTCTCAAACGGCCAAATCTATGTTAAACTCTGCTGTACTGACTAAGCTATTTTTATGTGTGATGTGTTATGTTTCCTGGTTTTGTCTTGTTTTTTGCTTCATATGTATAAATATGTTATTTCATAAATGTATTTCATAGTAGATAAATGTATATGAGAGAGCTGTCTCCTAAGTGCGCTCGCGGGGCTATGCCCTATGTTTCCGGAGACAAAAATAAACTAATTCAATTTCTATCTCTCTCTCTCTCTCTCTCTCTCTCTCTCTCTCTCTCTCTCTCTCTCTCTCTCTCTCTCTCTCTCTCTCTCTCTCTCTCTCTCTCTCTCTCTTTCCTGTGTGCGTCTCTCTCTTTCTCTCTTCTCCCTTCTCGCGTGATCCATCTCCCCTTCGCAAATTAAGAGGGTAATTTTATTACTTGACGCGCTCGACGACAGATAGCTTTCGTGTGCGCGGCCGACCACGGCCAGGGGCTCCGGGCTCTGGGCTCTGGGCTCCGGGCTCTGGGCTCCGGGCTCCGGGCTCCGGGCTCTGGGCTCCGGGCTCCGGGCTCCGGGCTCTGGGCTCCGGGCTCCGGGCTCTGGGCTCCGGGCTCCGGGCTCCGGGCTCCGGGCTCCGGGCTCCGGGCTCCGGGCTCCGGGCTCCGGGCTCTGGGCTCCGGGCTGGTAGATAGCGATGCAGCCCAGCGCGGCCAGCAGCACACAGCCCTTTAACCACGCGAGTTTATCGCCCCGTGAATCAGCCTTCTATCTCCCGCTGCCGGCTGTGCAAGCGTGCATTTGTTTGTAGTGACAGCATACTATTTGAATTTAAAATAGCGCGCGCGCAGAGCAGAGTGGGAGAGAGACGGAGCGTGCTTAGGGAGTCGTGCTCGGGAGGGGTGGTGTTGTGTTGTGGTAGGGAGTGGCGGGGAGGGGCGTGGGGCGCGTCAGTCCTGCCTGGGCCGAGCCGGGGCCCTCGAGGCCCTCCTCGCGAACACACATTCGCGTGGTTTCCACGGGAGTGTGCTTATATGGCTTATAACAGCGTCGCTTGGAATGGCAGGCAACCGCTGGCAGCCCTTGGACAAGCCCTCGAACCCTGTCCCATCCCATCCCAGCCGAACTCAACCGCTAGTAACCCGACCTGGGGACGCACTGCCGAGGCCGCGGGGCCCTCGGGGGGGGGGGGGGGGGGGGGGGGGGGGGGGGGGCTGGCACTCACTCAAGCGGCAAACCGCACGGCTCCCTGATTGAGTTATTGTTCGGTCTTCCTTATTCATCTTATAGAGAGGCTGCTAGCTGACGCCGCGCTGACGCGTCACAGCTTAATATGAACCGCCTCGGGCGCGGAGCCGGCGAGAGGGAGAGAGGGGGGGGGGGAGGCGAGAGGGAGAGAGGGGGGGGGGGGCAGGCGAGAGAAAAAGAGATTTCCGATCCTTCGCTGGAGACGGGGACACGCCTCATAAAAAAGGGATTGTCTGATGAAAATTCATTTTTCTACTTTGCGCGCGCCGCGTGGCGGTGACTGTGCTGGCCGCCTCGCTGGCCGCCGTTCTGCGTGTCGCCGAGTGAATGGCTGGTTGGGGTCCGGCCGGGTCCGGTAGGGGGCGCTGCCGCCGCTGCAGGCGACCGTTCTGATTTCTGATTTTCTCAGTGAGCTGGGAACGCCTTTTCTCGTTTCTTCGTCGGTCGTCACTTTCGGTTCTGCCCGGTTGCTGTGCACCTCCTGCTCCTCCTCCATCTTTCTCTGCGTCTCTTTCTCTTTCTCTCTCTCTCTCTCTCTCTCTCTCTCTCTCTCTCTCTCTCTCTCTCTCTCTCTCTTTTTGTCCCCGTGTCTGCCATCTCTCTCGCACCCCCTGGTTATGTCCGCATGGATGCGCGGCGCGGGTGGTTCCCTGGGCCGCGACCCGGAGCAGCAAAACCATTAGCCGAGACCAGAGTGAAAGCTCCCGGCGGTGACGCGGCAGAAACTTTCGGAAACTGTACTATTGATGCGCTGCAAACTCACAAATGATGCTGTGGCGTCGTGGGTGGTGGTCGAGGGGAGGGCACGGGTTCGAGTCCCACCCGCGGCGGCGGAGGAGCTGTATACCCCACCCCATCGCGAGCGGAGCAGGGCGGCCCACAGCCCCACAGCCCCACAGCCCCGCAGCCCCGCAGCCCCGCAGCCCCGCAGCCCCGCAGCCCCGCAGCCCCGCAGCCCCACAGCCCCACAGCAGCCCCGCAGCCCCGCAGCCCCGCAGCCCCGCAGCCCCGCAGCCCCGCAGCCCCGCAGCCCCGCAGCCCCGCAGCCCCACAGCCCCACAGCCCCGCAGCCCCACAGCCCCACAGCCCCGCAGCCCCGCAGCCCCGCAGCCCCGCAGCCCCGCAGCCCCGCAGCCCCACAGCCCCGCAGCCCCACAGCCCCGCAGCCCCGCAGCCCCCGCAGCCCCGCAGCCCCGCAGCCCCGCAGCCCCCGTAGCCCCTGCAGCCCGCGGCCTCATGTCGGTAATTCGCGATTATTCGATCCCTCCGCGATTTGTGTATGCATCAGATAAGGGGCCCAAAGTCAACGACGCATACTGCCCGGCCGGCAGCGGCATGGCGCATGCGCAGCGGGCCAGCAGCGCGCAAGCACCGCCGCCGCCGGGCAGCGCGCGCATTTGAAATGTGTAACGTTTGCGCGTGCACACACACACACACACACACACACACACACACAGCGACATGGCCGGGCACGGCATGTCCGAGTGCTCCATGCGGAGGGATTGTCCCTGAGAACACAGGGGGCTGTGTGAGTGTGTGTCGGTGCGATAACTCGCCGTACCAGAAGCTATTTATACGACGCGTTGCACCTTTATGGCCCTCCGCGGGTCGGCTGGCCGTCGGCTGGCCGTCGCGACTGGCCGTCGAATGGCTAGGCCACTACTTGGTGGCGCCGAGCGCTGTCCGTGTGCCGAGCGGTCTCCCATCGGCGCCTGCCCCGCTCTGGCCGCGCTAATAACAACCCTATACCCACCGCAATCATGTTTATTCACAAGTTTTACGCGCCGCTCCGGCTAGCTCCGGCCGGCTCCGTGCATGTGTACAGCTCATCAGCAGGCACTCGGCACATGCCTAACCCCTGGCCGGTGTCTACTTCCTGGAAACGGTAGGCAGACAAAATGTAGAGAAAAACGCGTGCGTCCGCGATCGCTGCTTCGCGAGTATTTGAACCCGCGCCTTTTTTTTTTTTTGAGCGGTTTCCGATTGGTGGGCACTGTCATCGCCAGGGTCAGGTCAGGACAGGACCGTGGGGCCGCGGGGTGCAGGCCCAGCCGGCGTGGACTGCGTGCGGGGGGCGTGGCGGGGCGTGGTGGGGCGTGGCGGGGCGTGGCGGGGCGGGATGGGGAGGAGCGGGCAGCGGGCCTCTCATGTGGGCTGCGGGCGCAGAGTAAAGGTCATGGGCTGAGAGTGCCCACCGGCCCTCCCGGCACACACACACACACACACACACACACACACACACACACACTGCAGCGAGGAGCCAATACGTCGGGCGCGAGTATTTTAGCGTCGGGACGTTTCAATTGACTCTCTCGCTCGGCTCGGTCGGGAACAGACCCTCCAAGTCCACAGCTGGATTGGGTTGCACTCGACTATGAAAATAATTGCTGCCGGCGAAACTGAGTTCTAAACTGCCTTCGGTATTTGTCTGCAGGTACGGGGGCATGCTGGCCGCGGCCGCACTGGCCTGCGTGCTGACCGCGGTGGCCGCCGAGGTGTCCTCGTTCGGCGGCAAGGACATGTTCAAGGACGTGTCGTCCAAGGACTCGCTGTCCGCGGCGCTGTCCGCCAAGGAGTTGGCGGCGGCCTCTAGCAACCACCAGCTGCTGTCCGGGCTGGGGCTGGCGCGGCAGCCGTCCAAGGCCCCGCTGGTGCCCGCCACTGAGGACGACTCGAGGGTGTTCGTCGTCCGGCTGCCGCCCAGCCAGCACTACTACTCCCTGCTCAAGGCGCCCGCCCCGCACGCCGCGCCCTCCCCCAACGCCGTCAGCAAGGTAAGGTCTCGTGTTTGAACCCTCCGCAGGCGCTCCAGACCGCCCCTCGTAATGCTTGTTGTGCTCTCCGTCGCAGCAGGTGGAGGTGGGATTCCGGTCCAACGGCAAGCCGGCGCGCGTGTACCACTGGAACATCCCCGTGTTGAAGAAGATGGCGGCGGCGCGGCGGCGGTCCACCCAGGGCAGCGGCGGCTCCAAGGTCGGCAGCGGCCACGGTGGCGGCCACACCAAGCAGTCCAAGAAGCCGTCCAAGAGCAAGCTGAGCGCCAGCCGGAGGAAGGTGGCCTCCTACCACCGGGTGCAGCAGCAGCCGCAGCTGCAGCCCCACCAGAAGCAGAAGCTCAAGCAGCAGCAGCAGCAGCAACTCATGCTGGCGGACGCGGCCGAGCCGGCGGGGCCGTCCCCGTTCTTCTACGCGCCCGCCGTCAAGAAGACGTCCATGCACAAGCTGATGGGCGGCAACGGCAAGCCCCACACAATGTACGTCCTGGAGAAGAGCCGGGCGCCCGCCTACTACCAGAGGCTGCTGCCGTAGCCAGTGACGGAGCGCGCGCGTGTGTGTGTGTGTGTGTGTGTGTGCGTGTGTGTGTGTGTCGCGTGTGCCGCGTGTGCCGCGTGTGCCGCGTGCGCTACGTGCGGTACAGTCCCGCACCGCACGAGTGGGCTAAGTGAGTGAGTGACTCTATGGCCGCGAGGCCGCGCGTGTTGACGTGGGACTTTTGCGGGAAGCTGTCCGCACCGCGGCCGCAGTGCGTTGTGCTGTCTCAGACCCTCCGCCTCCAAGTGCACACCGAATCCATATCACGACATGATTTGGACGGGCGGTGTTTAGTCACCTGACTGATTTTGTGTAACGCAGAGTGAGTGTATTTATTTGTGCTACTGTTTTACAAAATATCTATCTGACGTAGAGAATTAAGTGTTAAATTATTTTTATAGTGGATAGAAAAAAAATGCGAAGCCGTAATTAGTACTGTGTGGGCTAGGTTATGTGTAAATTATTTATTATTGTAAGAGCCTCGGTATAGAGGCGTACGAGCCTTGATATCAAATGTGTTGAGGTGGCCAGGCAACTGATGCCGGGGCCCATGCTGAACAGTAGTGATGAATAAAGAGATGAGTCAGAAAATGTGGCGCCCTGATGTAACTTATTCCTTCCAGAGAGCAGTCACCTTTGCATTCACCACCCTGTTGTCCGCATCCGTGCATATCGTCCTCATTAAACTGAAAAATTAGAAACCCTCGATCTGACACTACTTTTCATGTTTTCGTCAATCGCAATCTTCCCCCTTTTCTCTTCCCCACGTACACCGGGAAAAATTTGGTCGTCGTGTTCCCCCGAGACAAGCCAAAGAAGCCCGATACTAGCAGTAACCATAAATTTAAAAAAATAAATCGTTCATGGTCGCGATACTCTGTCACCTCGTATCAGCATCGTATAGCTGCAAAAATTTTTCACAGGCGGCATCAGAGAAGGAAATGTGCACGAGACGCAACCAGCTCACGTGTTCGAATTAAAATATCTCCCCGTTTTCGCAGCGCGGTTGGCAGCACTGTTTCTGCGGAATCAATCAGTCCAAGTCCTGGTCGGCGGTGGCCGGGCGGTATGAATACGATTACAGCGCGGGGAAGGAATAATTGCATGCCATTGCTTTTGCCGGGCCATAACGGTCGTACCAGACATGCCCTCTCTACATCCCCCCCCCTCCTTCCACTCCCGTGCTGCACTGTTGCCGGAGATACCCACTGTACAATGCCACCAAGGGTGGGCAATGGATGCAGGAATGGGGTGTGGCCTTGGCGTGACCTCGGCCCTGACCACTTCATTGTGCTTAGTTGGTAGTTTTGGGAGACCCCCCCGCGGGTTCAAGTACCTAAATGAGATACGAGATCGCTGCACTTGAGCGTAGCTGCCGGAGAGGCCAACAGGTTATTCCATATATTTTTTTTTTTATCCGATGGCGATCGACAGAGCGTCCTCTCCGTGACCAGACTGTGTGTGCAGCACACAGTGCACACGGCTGACCACCATACTCGTCCCCCCCCCCCCCCCTTCCTCTGCGGGCCGCGCACGCCGCGTCGCTGCGTCGCCCTCGCGGCGGCAAACATCTTGCTCGGACGGGGATGGATAAAACCATAAAACCAATACCACTTGCAGTACAGACAGGGCCTTGGCGAAGGCCTCGGTGGGCCTCGGCTGCCTCGGCCTCGGCCTTGTGCACGAGGCGCGCGCAGCCCAGCAGCCTGCAGCAGCCGTGCGCCACACCGGCCACACGGCGGCCGCCGGCCCCCATTCGTCACACGGTCAATGATCGATGCCTTCGACGGCCTCCGGGTATACCTCCGGGGAGCGAGAGAGAGAGAGAGAGAGAGAGAGAGAGAGAGGAGGGGGGAGAGAGGAGGGAGAGAGAGAGAGAGAGAGAGAGAGAGAGAGAGAGGAGAGAGAGAGAGAGAGAGAGAGAGAGAGAGAGAGAGAGAGAGAGAGAGAGAGAGAGAGAGAGAGAGAGAGAGAGAGAGAGAGAGAGGAGTCGTGGGAGTGGGGAGTCCTCAGACATGAGGACGGCAGCGATGCACCGCCACGCCACCGACTGCAATCATGTAATACGTATCTGATAAGGTGATATCCGTCAAAGCGGCGGCGAAATTCCTATGTCGTGCCTAGAACGGCGACGTCGAGCGCCTGCGAGTGCCAAGGTAGGCCAGCCCGCACGACACGCGGGCATGCAGATGCCGATGGTTGCCTACCCAGCAGGCGCCGTTTGTACACAGACTGGCGAAATCAGGTTTGCTTTTGCGACAGAATCGTGGCAATCGTAGGCGTACTTAAAACCTCATAATTTTGTCACTGCGTATCCCAACGCTTCCGGAGATAAGAGACGAGCCCTAGCCCATGCTCTGCAAGCAGAGCGTCCCAAAACAGCGCGATTACCAAATTCACCGGTTTCACGGCCCCATTGCAAATTGCAAGATCCGCGTCTCAGTTTGAATCTGCGGGCCCTTGCGGTTCTCCCGGTTCTCCCCTCCGCAGTTCTCTTTTGTTCGCGGGGAAAACATATGATACAATATGGCGGCGTGCTTGGCAGCATTTTAATGCGCTTGTTTGTAAACTTTTCACTGCCACATCGCATGTTAATTGTAGGGGTTATCAGTAATACTCCTCGATACAACCCTAGTATGCCCTGAGAATGGAGTTCTCTGGAATGTCCCACTACGGGCCGTCCGTTGTTAACGGGGGCTCCGATATGATTGGTGAGTGTGTTTTTAACCTCTACCTAGGGACACTGTGATGCTTACACGTACACCTGCATATCTTCTTTGTGCATCTGTTCAAGCTAAAATAAAATAAAGCAGCGTTTTCACTCACCTCTCTTTTCCTTGTACATAATTTAATTACTCTTCATTCCTCTGAAATGTAATAGACACCAGATGGCAGCCTCCTGTTCATTGTCTTCCCTTTGATAACACCATTTTCTTTCATTTGGCAGTGTACAATGAAAATGGTGAGATCTATACAGATGAAAATGGTCTGGAGCAGTTTCCAGAAACTTATGCAACTGACAATGAATTCATTGAATCTCAAACAATACTTGCCGATGGTGGAGATCGCTTTGGTGTGTCAGCTGTTTCCTTTGATATGGAAGAAGAGTTGTTGTGGATGGGAAATCAGGGAGTAGGTGTTATGTTAATTCATCAAATATTATTTAAATTCAACATAATGCTCTCCTAGAACTGTGTATTTAACTTTTGGGGTACCATGTTTACAGGGACATGTAACATCATATTTTGGTACTGCTGCGCAGAAGTATACTTCTTTTCAAGTTCATGCCACAGAAGAAGTGCGCCATATTGTTACTGGAGAAGCTGGTATACTTGCTCTAACAAGCAGTTCCTTACGAGGGCAAATTCGGAGAGGTTTGCCTCTTTTCACTCATTGGTATGTTTGTTCTCACAAGTATTATACAAGCAACACTCATTAACTCTATAATTGTAAATTAAGACATACAACTCTCAATCCCAACTTCTACTTTTAGCTCTGAAAACATGGTGGAGATGCAATGCATGTTGCAGACGTCACCCACAACATTACTAATGGGAGGACATCACGATAAAATTATTCAGTTTGATCTAGCACAAGGGATTGAAACTGGCTTGGTAAAATTATATTTTAAAAGGAAACTGAAATTATTTTCATTAGATGGTTTATAGTTGTAATTCTTTGTAAACGATTGTAGGTTGATGCAGGTGAAAATGGTTGTGCTATTCTTCGGCAACATCCACGTTATTTGTGTGCTGGTGATCCTTCTGGAAGGATTGTATTGAGGGATCCAAATTCCCTTTCAGTTGAACATGCTTTTGAAACTCACTCTGGCAGTCTATCTGATTTTGATGTTAATGGGAATCTTCTCATTTCATGTGGATTTTCTAACAGGTAATGGTAGAGAGTTTGTGTTCCGGACAAGTGTTGGGGAAATGTTATCTCATTGTTTTGGAGTTTCTGTTTTTGTAGGCAAGGGTCCATGTCAGTGGACCGTTTTCTTATGGTTTATGATTTGAGAATGATGCGCCTAGTGAGTCCTATTCCAGTTGTACTTGACCCCTTATTATTGAGATTCCTTCCATCATTTACGTCAAGAGTGGCCGTTGTTTCATCTCTGGGTCAGTTGCAGTTGGCAGACACGGTCAGCCTTTCCACACCAAATTTGAGTCTTTACCAGGTACAAGATGCTCCTACTTTGTGATCAGTATAATGGCTCACAAGTAGATAATGCTGCTACTATAGTTTTACCACTGAAATTTAAAAGGTTTTTCTTCTGTGCAGGTTAATACAGCTGGTTCCCTTTGTCTATCTATGGATGTGTCCTCATCCTGCCAGTGTTTGGCCATCGGAGACAGTGGTGGTTATATCCATGTTTTCACTCCTTCCAATTCAAACAATACGATGATAAATACCTATTCCAGAGAAACAGAGTTTGCTGATCAGGTAGATCTACCACCCTCAATATCAATCAAGGATGAGTCAATGTCTCTAGCTTCAATCCCACTGCCATATCCTGGGAGCAAACTGCTTTCTGATTGGCCTGAATCATGCTTGAAAAATGTTTATCGGTAATATTACTCCTTCCCTCTTCCATCTTTGTTAGTGATCTAATTCAGGTTAAACTTGTCATACTCATTTGCTGGAAACTTACAGGCCTACCCCTCCAATTGATCCAGATATTCTACGATCAATGAAAATGCAAGGCACCATTGGATATGCACCTAATCCTATGACCCGGCGTAGAAACCAAGTGAGACCACATCCCAATTACTAGGAAGCTGCTGGCTGTGCAGCTGGGTGCTTGCTGTGCTCATAGCACTTTCTGGAACGTTTGCATAATTGCTTTATTTTTTAAATCTTCACAACATTTGAGCTTTTCATTTTCTCAAAGTGAATTTCTGTGGATAACTGGTCTTTAAATCCATGCTTAATCCAGCTGGATGAAAAAGAAAAAAAAAGACTTTGGCAATAGAATAACTTTTTTCTTCCCAAAAATTTTAGTATGTGTTTTTAATTTTCCACTTTAAGTGCCAGAATGAATGTCTTGTCACCAGATCAAATCAGTGCTGATTTCCTTGCCATGTTATAAGAGAACCTAACTTTTTGTTTTTGTAAAGAACTTGTACTTTGTTTTGTTTGCAAATATGCATATTCCATTTGCGTTAGTGCACGCTGGTGTCTCATCATCATCATTTCGATTTTTGCTGTGCTGTAGTAAAATTTGAATATGTAAATGCTCTATCCAGACAGTCTTTCTGGGCCAAGTTGCCTTGAGTACAATTTCTGCATTAATTAAGTTTGAGGTATTTGTATGAATTATATTGAATGCTCCCTCACCATCCGTCACTCATACCACTAATTTTTTACATTTTTTTAAAAAGAAATAATGGATAGTGCATTTGCGTACTGCATGCTTTCATAAAGCATGTCATAATCAATGAAAAATGAAATGGGAATGGAATGTTTTGGTGTCGGGCTGCTACTTCAAATTGTGTATCATAATCGAAATTGGAAGGGGTTAATTTTTGGGCCAACAGGTGCGGTGGTTGTGAAAATTTTTACTCTCTTTACAACTTAAATGTCATCCAAAGACCACAAAAACATTTTCTTCCCCCATATATTTGATTCAGTAGCCCATATTTAAGTATCGCATGTTAGTATTTATGTATATACCATATCAGTATATCATTGTTTTACTCTGCTCCTATTTTGTCAATATCTTCAGGAGTTTTCAATGAGAAACAAATGGCCCAGGTGCATTGCCAAGCTTTGGTTTCATGATCATATCACCAGCTTTTTCTTTCTCATGCCTGCGTAACTCAGGAAGTCTGCTTGCCATTCTTGTCCATGTGTTTTAATTTCCATTTTTCTTCATTTTGTTTTTTAATAGCTACACCTTTCATGCAGGCTCTGTTCCTGTTTATTCCCGTGACAGAAGTGCAAGTCATAAACACTAGATCATTTCATTTAGCTGAGTTCAAAATGCCATACATTGATCTAATGCAAATTAGATGAAATAATGTTGTAGAACCTTAGAGACTGAGACTGCTGTGCTAATGTGTGATGACAGCCCATTTAGCATAGTAGTGTTTTGCCATTGGGCCTTATTTTGCCATTGTTGGCTGTTTTTTTTTTTCATAATTTAAATGAAAAATTGTTGTGATGCTGTTAAGAGGTAAAGATGAAGTGAAACACTTGAGTTGTTTCATATTAGTTTCAGCATCACCATGTTGACAATGACTTCTGTACTGTTCATCTGGTATGGAATATGATATTACATTCAATGTTAATTCCAGTCTACTACATGCCAAAGAATGTCACATTTATGCTCCTTTCATATTGACATTGTGTTAAGCATAAATAGTTTTTTTTTATCCTTTTTCTTTTTTCAAGTATATTAAGGCTGTTGTTTTTCTGTTTCGTTTCTGTTTTGTTTGCATGTGTTCATTTGTATCATGTCCTTAATCTATTAAATAAATTCTATGTGCATAAATTGTGTTATTTTTGTATACTGTGCATTTTAAATTTGCATTTGTAGTGATGCACAAATGTAGACTTGTTTATTTGCTTAAAATTAATTTTTCTTTGTTGAGTGCCTTTCAAAAATTTTTTTTTAGAGACTGTTACTGTTAAATATTCTCTTTGCTTATATGAAGAAAATTGTTTGGCTATGCACTTCAGCTTTCAGTAAAGTTTTGCTAGTTTGTTACAAAAGTTCATCATTATGCATGGTGTTAGTTACTTTCAACTTCGTTTCCCAGTTCTTCTTTCTGTGGTATGGTAACAAAGACTTGGTGTTATTACAGGCATTTTCGGATGGGATGGTGGGAATTGGTGTACTGCTTCTTCTTTACATGGCCTTAACACCTTTGGGAACAAATTTAGCATATCATGTTTGAGAGTCAGCTTCGTGCTGAATCACTTGCAACCTCACAGCCTTCATTGTAGCACTTAGTCTAAAATAGTTCCCATACACATCTTGTTTGTATACACTGTTTTCTACTCACTTAACCCACAAAATATCAGTGGGCCTCTTGGTATGAAATTTGTAATGAGAATGGGTTTCATTTATGATATCACTGGTATTATACTAGTAAAGTAAATTTGTTGTGACAGAGTTATCACTTACATCCTCTCAAAATGATATCTACTTTTTTCCAATATTGAAACATTTGCTATAGGGGCCTACCACTATCATTTTAACAGCATGGCATTATTCAGATCTTTTTCCCTGTGTTAGACTGTAACATATACTATTTTTAGTAAGTTTGAGGGTAGTTAAGGTACTGAATGAGGTGAGTGGTGTATCTTGGTCCCAAACCCAATGTGTAGCGGTTTATTCAATTTCATGACCATTTTTCAGGTTCTCTATGAGTCTAGTAACGATCTGAAGAGGAGAAATGGTGTGGTCAATGGAGGAAGTGGCTCAACAGGAGAGGGACGACAGAAGGGGAATGGAGAAGATTCTGGTTTCATTGCTATCCCCAAGCGTTACCGCAAAACCGAAGTGAAATATTCTCGCATGGGAATGGATGACTTTGACTTCGATATGTATAATAATACGTCTTTCTGTGGTCTAGAAGCATCACTCCCCAACTCTTACTGCAATGCAATGCTACAGGTTTGTTTTGTCAATGGGTTAAATGAAATTGCCTACCAACTTGTTACAAACTCATTTATGATTTTTTTCCAGATTCTTTATTTTCTGGAGCCCATCCGATGTATATTGTTATCCCACTTATGCCAACGAGAGTTTTGTCTATCTTGTGAACTTGGGTTTTTGTTTCACATGTTAGACAAATCACATGGCTTTCCATGCCAAGCTGCAAATTTTCAACGTGCTTTCCGCACTGTCCCAGAGGCTTATGCCCTTGGTCTATTGTTATCTGACCAAAATCCAGAAAGTAAATCAAATTTAATTCGTCTTATCCAGGTGTGTGTTTATTTTTCAAACCACTGAAAGTGGCCAATGTGACCTGCGAAGACATCACAGCAGTTACATCTGTTTGCAGAGCTGGAATCGGTTCATTCTTCACCAAATGCATTATGAGTTTCTTGAGGTCAAAAAACAACAAAATGAAATCCTCAAGGAAAAACAACAGAAGCAGATGCAAGATGCTCAACCTCCATTTGTGTATAATGAACATGAATTCCCTAGTATCTCGAACCAAGCTGTTCCCAGCAATGTTCAATGGCGCCTCCAGCAAAATTCTGCGCCAGATCTTCCCATTCCTAATGATGTGGTGGTGGTTCAACAACCTTCAGGTTAGTCACTTATGCAGAAACATGTGTCTTCACACTTTGATGAATTTCCATCCAATTTTTGCTGTGCACAGAGGGGTCTGGTGTTTAAATTTTCTCAGTTTTATAACATTAATTCAGTTTAGTAGTAAATAGTGAACCCAAAATGGAATTGCTTATCTTTATTCTTCCACCAAATTCCAATAGTAGTCTCACTTAATTTACTTACGTGCAATAAACACAATCTTAATAGTTCACTCTTTGTATGTATACATTGTGTAGGCCCATCCCAGTTATGGGAAATGGACCCATACTTCTATGGTTATCAAGATGAAAGCAGATACTGGTGGCTCCCTACTGGCACCACATATTACTCATACTGTGAAGGTATCTCAAAGAACTGTATTTTATGGTTTCTGTCTCTTGCTACAACTCAGAAGCATGACCATTTAATTTATGTTCTTAAGTATTGCTTTTAAGATAACTGCTTGAAGTATTCACATTGTGAACAATATACTTGCTGTTCTCACATTACTTTTGTGTCTGGTTCAACAAAGTTGTATGCTTCATGATCTCTATTTAATTTCATCTTATTCATTTTATTTCTGTGTTTATTTGCTCTTGTGTAGATATATACCATGCTATTGAAATAATTAGCATTAAATATCTGCTTTTATCCAGGAAGACTCTAATTTTGGTCTACGAAGTAAATCTTGTTTTGGCTAAACTGTCTTTTTCTTTTATACTTAAATATAGTCCTATATTATAGTGTTCTTGATCCATGAATAGCTCTCTAGACTACTTTAAGTGTCCGCCTGTCATTTTATTACTATTTATGGTTTTTTTAAAGTTGTGATACTCAATAAATATTGGAATGCAATTGTCACAGTCTCCGTATTCGTTTTTCAGATGAAGCATCCCTCAATGGAACTATAACACCTCAAACTGCTCCTGAAGCCTCAGATTCTACTCCTGGTGAAAACAGAGAAAGGGATAATGATGATGATACAACTGAAATATCTCGTCTACTTGGAAGTAAACAAATCCATACTCATCGGTGCTTAAAATGTGGTAGACAGGTTAGCAAGGAATCGGTTATGCTTTTATGCAATCTTGTGTACCCTGAAGCCAAAGAAGGTATGGATCATGTTTGTTAATTTTTTTTTCATGTATAGGAATGACAATATTTCATAGAAATTTCTTGATGTGTTTTTTTTTTCTTGTTGTTAGGTGTGCAACACACTTTTGGCCAGGTCTTGGGACAAAGTTTGTGCCCTGAACAAGTGACTCCAGCTTGGTGTGATTCATGTGATCGATTCCAGCCAACAAAACAGAGCCGTGGTTTAAGGCAGCTCCCTCACATCCTGTCTATCAATTGTGGTTTAGATAATCCTAAGGTAAATGGGAATTCTCAGTAATCAATATTTACTTATTTTCACTGGTTATTGTAAAACTGTGTCCCTATAAAAATATCTAAATTATTTCTCAAACAGGATAAAGCATTTTGGCAGATGCAAACAGATTTGATTGTGAAAAAATTGATAGAGAAAACTGGTGGGGAAACCAATGGCCCTGCTCCTACTCCTGTTCCTGTTGTTCCTCAGAGTTCTCCTACTAAAGCTTGTCGTTATGGTTCAGCTTGTACCAGACCTAACTGTCGTTTTCGACATCCTGGGCAAAATCAAGGTGTGACAACTTAATCTTAAACATCACCCAACCTACTGGTATAAATTTTCCTAGTCATGGTTAATTTAATTTGATTTCTAATACTCATTCTTTGTTGTTCCATTTGTTTTTTCTTAGAAAAAGAAACAGTACAAAATAAAAACACAAATTCTCAACTATATTCAACATGTTCCTGGTTACCTCTAAGCATTTGCATGGAACGCCTCTCAAGTGGAGCAGTACGGGCTTACAACTTAAATGAGCCTTTGGAGAAGCCAACAGGGACTGTAAGTTTTGAGATTTGTAGAGGTGTCTCTTTTGTTCGGTACTGAAGGCAACAATATATAATTCACCAGTGTAGAAATGACTTGTAATTCTGATCACTGTGATATTAACAGGATGAAGAAGTTGTGCAAACGTCTACATATGATCTTGTGTCTGTTTTATGCCATGTGAATGATGAACGTAAAAATCTTATCTCTTTGATACAAGTTGGCGCCGGATATCATTCCCGTTTAGGAGGTGCCCCACTAAGTAGTTGGTATCTTTTCAATGACTTCAGGTAAGTTGCTTTTATCCATGAACAGAATGAATCAAAATACATTTTGCAAGGAACTCGTTTTTTTTTCTTTCTCAATTTCAGTATAACTCAGGTCCATGCACAAGAAGCTGTGTGGTTCAGCTTAGACTGGAAAGTTCCTTGTGCTTTGTATTGGGTCAGCCGGGATATGCCAAAGGACCTGACACCCAATGTGATAAACCCACTCACGGCAGAAGTATTCAATGAGGACAACTCCCTTGCCAGAAATAATGGTGCTCGTAAAATGATTACCTTTTCCCCTCTCATGCCAGATGAAATGCCAGCGCCAGGTACACACATATAATTTTTTTATTTGAGAACTGTGCTAAGTCTTCCTTTGATAATGATGCTTGGTTTGCAGGGGAGCTTGTGGCAATGGATGCTGAGTTTGTTACTCTAAACCAAGAAGAATCTGAACTACGGAGTGATGGCAAAGTTTCCACAGTTAAGCCGTCGCACAAATCTGTAGCTCGTATAACATGTGTCAGAGGGTTAGTGTCAGTTCTACTATTCAGTTCACTTATGTGGCTCTAGAAAACTGTTAATTTGAAAATGAATATATGTTTTTTAGGCAAGGTTCAAGAGAAGGTACTCCTTTTATTGATGACTACATTTCAACTCAAGAGCAAGTTGTTGACTACCTCACAAAGTTCTCTGGAATTAAGCCAGGAGATCTAGATGCTAATTTCAGTTCCAAACATCTTACTACTTTAAAATCAACTTACCAAAAGCTGAGATTTCTGGTTGACAATGGTGTTAAGTTTGTAGGTCATGGACTTAAAAATGATTTCAGGTAAGCTTATTTTGTCATATCTGCATTTTACTATTTCCATAGCAAGTTCTTTGATTATCAAAAGAGATCTAAAATTGTTTCCTGTATCTTCCAGGGTCATCAATTTGGTTGTGCCTGCAGAACAAATAATTGATACTGTTCTGCTTTTCCACCTTCCTAACCATAGATTAATCTCTCTTAGATTTTTAGCCTGGCATTTCTTAGGTAATCTCTTTGAATGCTCTCTCTCCTATTTCTCGTACCTTCTAGACAAAAGAAACTTATCAAGGTTTGCTTTTATTGCAGGCACTAAAATCCAGTCTGTCACTCATGATTCGGTTGAGGATGCCAGAGCTGCACTTCAACTTTACAAGAAGTACAAGGAAATTGATGCCCAAGGAAATTTGAAAGAGACATTGATAGAACTTTACAAAGTTGGGAATCAGCAGCAGTGGAAAGTACCTGGTGTAGATGATGACTGAAAATTGCATCTCTAATTTGATTGAAGAGACTGCCAAATTAACAATAACTATAATTGAGCTGTAGGGTAAAAGAAAAGAAAAAAAAAACAACAACAAATGTTCAGTAAGAAAATCAAGTGATGAATGGATTATAACTTATAAAATTTTTATCGTCTGAATGAAAGTACCTGTTGCCAGCATAGGCTCTGTTAATTCACCAATAGCTAAGGTTAAGGTTTAGAGACCTCTTTCGTTATTGAAATGGGGAACCTGTGAGATCTCGGTGCCAGTGGATTCTTTTTTGGGGATGGGGTAGAGCGGGGAAGGAAGCTTTAGAAAGTCCTGTTCTATGTGATTTTTGAAATTTGTATCCTAATGTTTATTTTCTGTTTCCCCCCACCTTTAGTTACATTTAATGAACTATGTGGTTTAGGGAAATGGAATTTTTTAAAGAAATTTTCTTTTAAGTTCAGGCCTGTGATTGGGTAGTCTCGAGATACGTACAGGACTAAGTCATCTTTTCCATCTATCTCTGCATCGAATGTTGTTTGCACGTGGAGTTTAGTACAATGCATTTCCTTTTCGTACAGTTCTTTTGTCCTCTATAATAATTTACTAAATGATGATCTTAAAATGTGTGGGCTGAAGGTCCTGAGATTCAGATCGACTTTTATTTATATGGCTATTTTTACTATTATGTTCCTTTATTACCATTCCTGTTTATTGAACAGAAGAGTTACCTAGTTCTTATTTTGGGGTAATTTTACATCACTCTTATTTATTTGGTCTTACCAGTGGGAACATCTTGTATTTTATCTTATTTTTATTCTGAGATTTTTTGCTGCTTTTTTTTTTGGTTTGGTTTTATTGATGGTTTTGAAATGAATTGATTGTAACCATGTGGTACTTATGTGAATGTATGAACTACCTATTTAAAATTGGGCAAAATCAATCCCATTGGAAACTAAATTTTGCCAGGGAATGCCTGTCTTGTGTTTTCTCATGTTTGCTCATTGAGATTTGTATGTGTTTCTGTTAGAATAAGGTGCTGATTGCACAAATTAGCTATAAAGTAATTGATAATTCACAACTTGCCGAAGCTGGAAAAGTTACAATGGAGATTACTCAGGTGTGTTGGATCCTAACACATTAAGTCACTGTGCTTGCACGGAGCATTCTTTTTAAAATGTCTGTCTCGCCACAAGTTGCAAATCTCAATCAGCTTGTGTATGGAAGCAACTATCAAACCGCAGCATACCATCTCATGTAGAGGTGATCTTTTTAATTCTGAAATCAAGAATTCACTTTTATTTTTTAAAGTAAATATTATTTATTTTGAAGTACTTTATTGGTACTGCATTCTTATTGGTTGTGATAGAGATAGGATTTGCTTGAGTTTGTGCAATATTTTCTGCTGCTCTTTTGTTACATGGAGCCTGAGAAAGGATATTTTCTAGCGGTGATTTATATACTGTATTTGTAAGCCCACAGAATTGAAAGACATTCCGCAACCCTTGCATGGCAGGCACCTTACTTGTGGCAAGTCCTCTTAAATTATCTGAATTTGTCAAAAATTCGAATGGAATTAGAAATGCAATACTTGCATTGATGTACCAATTGGAACTCTAGTGATATGTGATATGCTCTTTAATGGGCACCTCTTTGCCAGGATGTCCATTCTCAGATTAAAATTGCTTACACAAATCTTCCTTTGTATTAGCAGTATTATATTTTGTTGTACAAAGTCAGTGAGCTTGTTGTGATGTAATAATTTGTAATCTAAAATAAATGTTATTTCAGTATATTTTAGAATGATTTTCATTCAGTGTATTTGTACCCTGTAGTAATTTTCTAAATAAAAAGCCGGAACATGGTGATTACTTCTTTAATAATTAACCGAACGACATACATATTACAAAAATACAGGAATATCACATTCACACAAAGAGATCACAATAACGAATTAAAACAATGGTTAAATGAAAGATACTGGAAGTGCTAACATGATTACCAAAGACTAAAAGTACAGATTTGAAACATAATAAAATATGCCTCAGTTCAGATCAGTCTTAAACCGTGGGAAACATAAATTAAGAGTTCACATTATTCCTAAACATTCACTCTGCGGATTTACTTTCACTGGGGGCATCATCAACTTTCACCTTTTTATTGGAGTCTTCCAACTTATTTTCTTCTTCCGGTTTCCTCTTCCTCTCCAGCTTTTCCTCCACCTTTTCTGCAGATTCCTTCTTTTCTTCTGACTTTTCATCTGTTACCATCATTTCCTCACGTTCCTCCTCTTCAGACTCCTTCTTCACCTCTTCCGTCTTCTCCACCTTCGTCACCGCCTCAACGGCGGCAGGAGCCCCGTCGGCGGCAGGAGCCTCCTCTTTCACCTCATCCTTGGGCTTCCTCTTGACCAGGTGGGCCACGCTGGAGACTGGCTTGCTGTCCGGCGCGGATGACGGCCCCGCGCCATCAGCCGTCGAGCTCTGCTTGACGCTGGCCTCAGCCAAGCCTTCCATCATGCGACGCACCGTCTCCTTCTTGAAGTCCTGCATATCAGACACCTTCTCGACGATGTCAGGCAGCAGGGCCTTGAGCTCGTCGATCTCGCCCTGGACCGTGTAGAAGGGATCGTCCGACGCGCTCTTGTCTTCGGCGGCGGGCTGCGCGGGCTCGGGCTCGGGCTCGGACTTCTTCTTCTCCAGCACCGTGATCCGGAGCTTGATCTGTTCGACGGCGAGCTTGTACTGCTCGATGGCCGAGTCGAACTCGTTGGCTAGCGAGAAGGCCGTGCCCATGGTGTAGAGCGTCTCGGCGATGCGTCGGTCGTCCTCCTCCAGGTACTTGCGCTGCAGTGCCAAGCACGCCTTCATGTCCTCCACGGCCGTTGTGTAGTTCTCCGACTCGACGGCCACCTCACCCAGCTTGAGGTGGACGTCGGCAAGCTTAAGCGAGTTCTGCTTCTCGCCCGCCTCGCCCTCCGACTCGAGCTGCTTCTGGAAGATGCTCTTGGCCAACTCCAGCACCTCCCAGGCCAGCTGCAGGTTGTTAACGTCTTCCTCCTCCTCGTCGACGGCAGCAGCGTCTTCACCCTCCTTGTCCTTGGCGCCGTTGACGGCCTCCGTGCCGTTGGTCGACGAGGTGCCGTTGGTCGACGCGGATGCCTCGCCCTTGGACTCCTCGGCGGCGGAGGAGGCGGCGGAGGCGGAGGCGGTGGCGGCAGTGTCCTCTTTGCCGTTCTCCTTGCCGTTGGACTTCTCCTCGGTTCCGTTCTTTTCCGCGTCCTTGCCGTTCTTCTCCTCGTCCTTGCCAGCATTCTCCTCTTTCTCCTCTTCCTCATCTCCGTCCTCTCCTTCCTCAGCAGTGTCGCCCTCCTCGCCCTCCTCATCGTCCTCGCCTTCGGCCTGCCCGTCCTCGTTCATCTCGAGGACGCCGCTCTCTGACCGTGCCAGCTCCAGCAGGGCCCGGCCGTAGGTCATGTACGCGTCGCCCAGCTCGGGCGCCGTGTCGCCGAACTTCTGGGCCAGCAGCTCGCATCCCTTGGCGAGCGCCGCAACGGCCGAGAAGTAGTCCTTCACGAGCAGGTGGCGCCGGCCCTGCACCAGCTGGATGCGAGCCTCATCCGTCTCCTTGCTGGGGGTGCCGGTAGGCGTGCCGGTGGGCGGGGCCGTCTTGGTGGGCGTGGTCACCGTGGCGGTTGCGGACGTGGTCTCAGCCTCAGTGCTCATGTCAACCTGCGAACACAACGGACAAACACGTCAGCGAGACCGCACAAATCAGACCATGAAACCCGATGAAACCCCACCCCCAGTCAACGACAGAAACAGCACACCCACACCAACCGCTCCCTCCGCTCCACAGCCAACAGACCCAACTTGAAAGTCCAACTTCACTGTGCAGGCTGTTCCCACCACCACAGCTACCACCCAAGGCAAAAGTCAAAACTTGTTCTTTGCCTTCCCGCCCCTACACTACTGGAAGTTGGGCGAAGGGCGGGCAGGAAGCGAGTCCTGAAAACGTGTCATTTCCGACCGTCAATAGCAGCCGAGTGCAGCCCCCTCCCCTCCCGGCCGCCCCCCGCCCCACCTGTTCCAGTGCGCACGAAGGATTTCAACAAACGGTTCGGTTCGTCTCGCGCCAGAGATAAAGCCGTCCCGTCCGCAGAATGAGAAAGAGCAAAACCACCTCGACCCCGCCCAGCAGCGAGTAAATGCCAATGCCAGTCAAGCTGGCAGGGCCAAGACCAACCGAGCAGATTTTCCATTCTAGGTCAGGGTTGTCAAGCAGCCGACTGGTTGGACGGCTGACGTCAGGAAGGCCGTGTAGCCGTCGATCCGGGACCGCACCCGGGCGGAAGGCCAACACACCGTGCAAATACTCGCACCGCGACGGGGCCACCAGAGACCTGACCACGGTCTCCCTCACGACAGAGGACCGCGGCCTCGCACGGGTCGGCGACAGCCACAGCAGCGTGCTGTGCACGGCCTCGCGGCCGCGGCCCCACGCCGATGGCCCTAGAGGGAGCGGGGCGCGCCGAACCCACCGGGGGGTCGAGACGGGGTTGGGCGGGGGCGGGTCGGCCCCCTGCAGGGCCCAGCCCAGCCCCCAACCCACGCCATCCCGGCCCCTACAGCCCGGCCCCAGTGCAGCGGGGGGCTGGCGGCAACCATCCCAGTCTGGTTGAGCCCAGTCCGATAGCGAGACGTCAACGGGGTGCGCGCGACTGCAGGGAACCATGTGACGTACCCCGACGACGACCAGGTCGACGACGGCGCGCTGAGTCCACGACGAGGAAGTCAGCACCGCAGCCGCCGCCATGTTCATACGCTGGTTCGACAGGTGAGCGCACTGGAGCCTTTAGCTGCAGCGGAACACGCCCCCACATCCGGGTCAGCCCCACAGGAGACATTCGCGTCGCGGCCAGTTCTTGGCGGCGGCAGTCGCATGCGGCGACAGCGTAGCGTGACGGGCCGCGACCACCAGACACCGACCGCCACCGAAGCACGCAGAAATTAGGGAACAACGCGCGCTCTGCTGGGCTGAGACAGCCGAGACACGGCAGCGACGGCAGGGGGTCGCGGAGGGAGGCTTTCACCTCTTTTTTAAAAAGAAATGGCTGCTTCCGTCAAGACAGTCACGTGGACTGATAATGTGGAGCTGCGAAAGCCAGGCCCGCGTAAGGCCCCAGCCCAGAGGGAATGGGAGGGGGTGGGGGGGCATGACAAAGCCCGGACGACTTTATAGCCACGCGGCACGACGGGCGCCCTTCCCACCCCCACCCCTCCGAAAATACGGGAAACGGACGCACGGACCGTGTAGTTCACTGTATACACAATGCGCCCCCCGCGTGCCGTCGGCGCGTCGCAAAACACTAGCGCACCGGGAGCTGTAAGTATGCAATGCAGGTAAGCAGATCCGCCTCGCCACCCCACTCCCCTCCCCGGCCATCCAAGGCTCCGCCGCGGCCCAGGCTTGGTTTATGACGCCGTCCGGGGGCACACAAAAGGCAAATCTTGACGTCCGTGCTCTACCTCCGCCCTCCGAGACACAGGAGCAAAAAGGATGCAACCGCGAGACTCGGCGCCGCGCACAGGTTTTAAGCCCGTGTTCTTGCCCTATCATGTCCGCAGCAACTCCGACGAGGGCCTGCCGTGCTGCGCGTGTACCTGCTCGGCCACGCTGGCGCTCACTGTGCTGGCCACGGCCTGCTCCACCACCATGCTCGTGGCCGCCGTCGTCAGCGACCACTGGGAGCACGTCGCCTGGGACCGGGCGCGCGTCGAGCACGCCGTCAACGCGTCGCTCCACTGGCGCCTGGACTGGTTCATCGACGGCCAGGTGGCCCGGCTCCTCAAGCGGCGGCCCCGCCAGGCCCAACAGCAGCAGCAGCCCCCGGGGCCCGCGCCACCCCAGGCGCGGACGCAGACAGACGACACCGTGTTCCTGACCGCCGTGGCCGCGGGCACCGTGGGGGTGGACCCCGCCCTCTTCCTGCTGCCCATGAACGGCGGCATCTGGACGCTGTGCGCCGCCGTCAGCGGTAAGTCAGTCTAATCCGACCGGGAGCGATTTCCGCGCTCGCCTCATAGCGCACCCTGACGCCGAGGGAGGCTCCGCCAACCCCCACGTCGATGCGCTGCGCCCTCCTCCCCCCCCCCCCCCCTCCCACGAGCCCTCCACCAGAACACGCCAGCACCGCAGTCATCTATTCGTGAGGAGAGAAGCGAATCCGACGGCTCGAGCCGTTTTTAGCCCAGAACGGAACGGGTTGGGCTGGGCTGGCGTCGCGTTCTGAAACTAACTTGGAACAGCTGAGGGGCGGGGTGGGGCCGGGCTGGGCTAGGTCGGGACCAGAAAGGAGGAAAAGAGAACGAGGGGAGCGAAAGGGTGCCAATCGCCACGAGAACAAAACAATCCAAAAGGCAACTGCCGCGTGCTGAACCCGTCTGTTTCCCGTCTCAAATCAATCAGAAGGGAAGGGAGTCCCCCCCCTGACCTTCCAGCGGACGCAAAACCGTGTGGAGTAGAAATAGATCGGGTGCCCCCGGGTGCCCAACGAGGAACAGAATGTTGAGCCCTTTCATTTAGCGGGGCAGACTTTTGATTGGCAGGCGGGGCGAGGCGGGGGGGCGGGGCGGCCTCGGCATGACCCCGACCTCGGCCTTGGCAGTGCCTCGGCGGGGCGGTGCCGTGCCGCGGGGAGGCTCGGCATGACCCGTCAGGACCCCGTCAGGCCTCCACGGGGCACCGCTCCGCCCCGTCACGATCGTGCTGTTGCAGGCGAGCAGCGGGATGCGCTCCGGGCCGCCGGGCTGGCCCAGCCCCCCTGCGTCAACTACCTGTCAGCGTCCAGGACCCAGGCGGGCCAGGACACGCGGCCCTCATGGCAGCACAGTGAGTATCGGCCCCAGAGGCAGGCAATACCAAAATTTCGCCCAAAATACACAAGCACCCAAGACCCCCATCAAAAATAAATAATCACGAAACATCAAAATACGAAATGATAAAGGCACAAAATGCAATTAATTCGAATGAACAAGGGTATACACCAAAACCTGAAAGTCGTTTCCCCCACCCCGCCTGCTGCTGCAGGGATGCAGAACCTCTCCATCTCGTGCGCGCTCGTCTGCCTCATCATCCTGGGCTCGTCCGCCATCGTGGGGGCCTTCGGAGTGCTCATGCACCAGGCCAGCGCCGTGCTCGTCACCGGCGTGCTCTACTTCCTCGCGGGTATGTACGCCCACCTCAAGTAAAACCGGTCACCCGGCAAGGATCCCAACCCAGGCCCGGCCTGCTTCGCTTCCGCAGCCACATTCGCATTCTTCACGCTGACCATCATCCACTTCAAACGGGCTCAGAGCCCCGGGGCGCTGGGCCGCAGCGTTGGGGCCATCGCCGTCGACGGGGTGCTGTCGGGGGAGTCCACGACGCGGCACGTGCCCGCCGGCGCCACCGCCCTGCCGGCGCCGCCCCTCTGGGGGCCGCTCATGGCGGCGCGTCGCGTCGAGACGGCGTGGAGCCTGCAGCTGGGCTGGGGGGGCGTGGCCAGCGTCCTGCTCACCGCCGCCCTCTGGCTCGCCCTATCCAGGGCCATGCGGGGCCCCCCGCCACCCTGACCCCGCTGGAGGATCAAGTCTGTGTGCCCCAACCGAGTGGCGCCAGAGCCCCAAAACTCTTTCCCGTGAGTAGGCAGGCGCCGGCCGGTGCTGCTCGGCTGTCAGCTCGAAACCTGTGCCAACGCAGCGACCAAGAAACCAGCGAGCCGGACGAGCAAATCAGCCCTCGGTTGGAGTCCAGTTCAAGGACACAGCTTGATCAAGCCCTCATATGCCCTGGCCGCATTTATTCCATTTGGAACACAGATGAGTACTACAGACTTGCAAGAGAAGGAGATTTAAGAGAGTGAAATTCGCCACAAAATGTAAGAAATAAACACTTTGATGTACAAGACATTCAACAAGAAAGTGATAAGTTCAAACCAAACCTAATAAAATTAGGAAGGATTAGATCACATTAAAATGCTAAATGTAACAGAGCACTGCTGGTGGTTTTCATTTATCAGAACAAGCCACCTACACTATCAGATTTTGAATATTTTTGTAGGATCAGTTATGGATTGCTTGCTTTACTTCCACTTGTCACTCAATTTGTCATATGTAAAAATTAACATCACCTCCCCTCGCTGTGATACTTGTAGCTTCCTACGTAAATGAATGAAAATATAGTGTAGCTAGACACTGCCAATGTATCAATCAGAATTCAATCTGTGATGTTCCTAACAAAGTAATATGTTTCTTAAATTAGTCAAACTAAAGGAAGTTATAAAGCCTCGCTCAACTAATGATAGGAAGTAATAAATTGAATTAAACGTAAATGTAACGAACATACTGAATTAATTTGCCTCATTCAAAACCACCACTAAAAACATAGCAACACACAGAGGCAGGGCTGGTATCACAATATAGGTGAAATCCAAAAATGGGATAGAAAGTACGACAAAGATCGGGAGGAAAATCAACGTCACAGCATATCAAACTGATTGCTTTAACATTGCACAATAAAACTTTTTTTAAGGAATTTCACTCTCATGAAATTAAGTCCTTGCTCTAACAATGAATACCACAATGGAGGCTTAATATACAAAAATAAGCTCCTAAAGAAATTACATGCCATCTTTGGCACTCCTTTGCACTCCCTCAAACAAAGAACTCCCTAACATGAGTGACCACAAGAGATACTAACCTCACTTTCACAGAACGAAAGGCTTGAAGTTAAGAGAAGGGAATGAACCACTGAAGTTTCCAAACGTTCACCCTCCGAGAAACATGATCAAATACATGGACAAACGGAATGTGTGACTAGGCCGACGTCCCGCTGGCCTCATGGCCTAACGGTGCCTATGATTAGCCCCAATTAACCGCGAAGTGACATATCACAACAAATGTACGCTAGGAACCAACCCAATAAGTCGCCCTTCGTACAAAAAAGGTGGCAAGCTTCAACAAACGCAAAAACTCGTAATTGTTCACAAAAAGACAGCATGTGTGGTTTTCCCGCTCTCCGGCCCGTATAGGCTCTGGAGTGCAGTACACGATTACTAGGAAATACTTACGAATAAAATCTGACGATACGACAGGAAAATAAAATCAATGATCCTGCACAGACAGGAGGCTCCAAATCTTTCTTAGGAGGTGAGTTTGTAGACTGCTTCAAGTCAGAAGGGAGTAATTCCTCTCCAAGACTGAAGCCAACCGACAAGTTTCTGGCAAATTTTTCGGCATACGTCGAGACTGTCATCTGTTCTCGCTTCAAAGCATCCACTACAACGACACAAAATGAGATTTCAGTTCGCCCTTCTGCCGCTTAAAACAACAAGGGAAAACATTAAATTAAAAATAATTGAAAGTATTCCACCTTAAATACGTAGGCTCGGAATGACTAATAACTAATTTGAAAACCTTTGGTGTCTGTCAGTACCGTAACCTGAATCAGCGACATCCGGTTCCTGCGGGCAGAATCAAGACGACGAACGCCGGCGGATTTAAAACGCAGCTGGAAAGCGACACTAGAGTGGGTCGACGGCTCTAACAGCACGCTTTTGATCAGGAAAGATCGAGTAATGTCCTCTGCCCGTGAGCATTACGGATCCTTGCGCTCGCAGGCTCTTTCGTTTGTTTTCGCCTGCGAGTGAGAGGGAACGGTGGGAACAAACTCGCTGGCGTTTGGCGTTGCTGCGGGAGGCCGGGAGGGAGGCGGCGGCGGGTGCGCGCTCCATCCCCTAGCGACACCTGGCGGCAGATTCTGAACCCGCACTCCGTTTGGAGGGTGGGGCCACGGTGGGGCGGCGAGTCGTGGAGCGTGGAGCATGAAACCAATTCATGCGTGGAGGGTGGAAGCTCCAGCTGGAGGGTTGGATTTGGTCGGAAGCGCGGGCGAGCCTTGAGCAACTGCGTGCGGCCTCGTGTTAGAATCTAAAAAGTGCAGGAAACAGGGCGCAAAAAAAAGAGGGGGTGGAAAAATACCTGAAAACAGGGATGAAATTGAGGTACTGACCACTCATTCGACCACATATAACAGTTCATGTAGAAAATTTCGAAGAATGGGTTGATGTTGTTAGATTTTTCGAAATTTTGCATCGGCTAAAAAGAAAGCGGAAGGACTGCATAAAAGTAATGTAAGAAAGGCAAGAATTAGTACGGATTAATTTTGTTGACGTTGTAGTATCGGCTTTATTGCAACGACATCTGCTATTTTTTACATCTCAACTTGCCCGGATTTTATCTTATCGGAGGAAAAGGGAGAGAGGAGGGGTTGGGGCAAATTATACCCGTTTTACTTTTCTCACTGTTGCGCAAACGCGTCACCCCCCGCGGGGAGAGGCTGGGCCCTACCCGGCCACGACGGCCAGCCTAGACCGTACCACCGCCGCTTTACGCGCAGAGCGTCGTAAAATACTTTATGTATGACAACGTAGCAGTACTGCGATTCCCCCCCCCCCCCGCCCCGCCCCTTCCCCCGGCCCTTCGTCAGCCGTGCAGCGCGGCACTCTCTCGATACTTCGGAAGCGCCGTATGGCCATTTTGTGCGACGCGGCTCCCCAGCGTCCACGTCCGGTCGTCGGCGCAGAACTACGCCACTCTAGCGAGAAAATCACAGAATTCGGGAAAATGGCCAGTGTAACTCATTTTTTTTTTCAAATTTTTTTTTCGCGGTGGCTCTCGGACGACATGTTTTTGTTTCGGCCCGCCGCAGGTATGAAAAATTAAGTGTGACCGCACCCGCACCTGACCGTCAGGGGCTGGGAGGGCGGACAGGGGGCGAAGCCGGGCCAAATCGTCGCAATTTGTTCGGGCGGGTCACGCTGTCAGCCAGTCTCCGGTGTGGCCGCGGGGGCCGCGGGGGCCGCGGGGCCACGGGCTAAGGGGGGGGGCTAAGTGCGTAGAGGGGGGCGCGGGCGGGCGGAGGGCGACGCAGTGAAGGCCCCCGTGGGCGCTGTGGGGAGTCCGTCGCACCTGCCGGAGGGACGCTACCTGCTGCTGGAGGCAGAGGGGGTTAGCGGCGGTGTCAGGTGTCGCGTCGGGATCCGGGATTTGCTGCCTGCAATGTGGAGGTCGAGGTGACGGTGGCTGGTCTGGCAGGAGGGCAGACACGAGAAAAAACTCACGCGCTGGAGAGAAACATGCCACCTGAATGTGTAAGATTGCCCCCTACCCCACCCTATCACCCAGACTGCGCCGACGGTACGGTGCCGAGGGAATATGCGGGCGGCATGGTGGTGCCCGCGGCGTTGCAGCCAGACCCAAACTTTGATTGGCGAATGGGCGAATACGGAACGGCTATTCCCTCACGGGGCGGGACGAGCGCGGTAAATCTGCATCAGGTCCCTGACAGCAGCGCCGCACTGTGTGGTCCACATACATATGTGTGTGCCACCTCTGGACTCCATTAGAGGTGATGTACTATCTCCAGTCCGCCGCACGTACGCCCCCCTTAGCCCTCTGCTCAGCTCCCGGCCGCCGCCGTCGCCGCCGGCTTATAGGCCTTCAGGGACCCCCCTCCCCCCCCCCACCCTTTCCTTCCCCCGGGCCTGGCCATAGGCCTAACTAGTGGTATCGCAAAATTCCCGTTAGTTTGCGCGCGCGCCGCCGGGGAAAGTTTAGGCAAAGTAGGCAGAGGCGGCGGCCGCCGCTAGTTCCTCCCTCTCCCTCCCACAGCCGGGGTGAGAGTGAGCGCGGGTGTGTGGCCGGGTAGGAGGAGGTCATGGGTCATGCCGGCGGAGGCCGCGGCGGTCACAGGGCCACTGATGATTCTCAGGCCCACGGCGGGTAGCCGTGCCTGCTGCCGGCCCCGGTGGTGGTGGGGGAGGGGGAGCGGGGCTGAAGAACGGCTGCAGGAAAGACATTAAACAAGACGCCCGCAGAATTCCCGCCGAGCCGGCGGGGCAATACTGCCGTACCGCGTCGTAACGCCCTAGGAGGCCCGTAGCAGTAGGGCGTAGGTCCATGGGGCCCCATTCCCATAGGGACCAGTCCATAGGGTCCCAGCCTGTAGGGCCCCAGCCCATAGGGCCGCAGCATGGGGCCTGCTTGCAGCAGTAAAATTACTCGAATGAGTTAAACAAACGGGGTGGGTTGCCGAAAAGAAAACCCGCGCGCCAGCCCCGAATGACGTACAAGCCCCCCCCCCCCCTTCCCGTGTGAATGAATGAAGTCACCGGCTCCGCCGGGCTCCGCTCCCTAGTTGGATGGGATTAGACAATGCCGCGCCGTGCTGCTGTGCTCAGCGCACCCGTCCTGTTCCGGCCCCGCCGCAGTAATGAACGGGGCAAACGAGACCCTTGTACGTAAGGCCCGGGAGGGGAGGCGCTGATAGGCAAACTCACTCCAGACTGTAGCGCCTGCAATGCCCGGGGTAGGCCAGCCCGTACGACACGCCTGCATGCAGATACTGATGTTGCCTACCCTCCAGGCGCCGTACGAGCCGAGATTCATTTTTAGTTTTTTGAAAGGCACTGTTAGGGGCTGGGATTGCCGTTATACTCTCGTTCGTAGCTTTCACAGCTCCTTCGTAGCCCTAGCCGGCTATCCTTCTTTTTTTTTTTCAAATAAATAGGAAAAAGATCTGGTGTTCAGTGTTGCCAGACAAGTAGGCAAAAAGTAGCCACACCGGTGTAAAGATTGTGCCTAACTCCGCCTGCCTACTAGTCAAATTGCTAACAGCTGTGACAAAATATGCTGCCTAGTAGGCAGGTGCAGGTAGGCACAATCTTTACACCTGTGTGTTTGGGCTACTTTTTGCCTACTTTTCTGGCAACACTGCTGGTGTTATCCACACAGAAAAAGGTTGTGGACTGTTCTGCACGCCCATAGACGCGTATGGAAAAAAATTTGACACTCCAGCAATAGACCCAAATGTCCATACACTTTTTCGGTGTGCACACTAAATGCTGATGTGTGCAGAAATTTGGATGCAGAAATGGATGATTCTAACGGTATGTATGCTATGCTATGCTTCAAGAGCTCTACATAATTGTGTGTGCGTTTCCATGGATAATTAGCTCCTAATAAATGCAGAAAGCTACCGACGCACGTCCACAGTTATTCATTACTGATGCATAAAATTATATACTCCAGCGTTCTGTGTGAGTGCGGCAGCGGTATCCCCCACAGCAAGGCCTCATGCCGGATCCGGTGCGGTCTTTTTCCGGTCGGCTTTCCGCCGAGTGTTTTCCCTTGCGTACATTTTTTTTTTTTTGAAATCCCTCATTTATTTAGGCCCATCCGGACCGGCACCGCAACAGCTCCACAGCACCCCATAAACAGCTTTTGTTCTCACCCGCCTCCCTGGCGCTGGTCTGGTGCTGCTGGTGCTCTCAGGGAGTACAGACACCGCTACCCGTGCCGTATGGATGTAGCCGCGCCTCCCAACCCCATAGTTTATTTGCAGTAACGGACAGCGATTATCGGTCACTCACAGTCACTCGCATCACAACATGCGTCTCGTGCTGTCGCAGAGCTCTAGATATTCTAACCCCCCCCCCCCCATCTCTCTTTCCATAACTCTTTTTCTGGCGCGTTTTTGCGGTGTCCATCCCCCGGGTGTCCAGCTCCCGGGCGTGCGCTATGTGTGGCGTGCGGCGGGGCGTGGCGGGGCGCAGCTTGTCACACGGCTCGGCTCGGCGGGCGGGCGGTGCTGCCCAGCCTGGCCCTGCCCGCGGCCACAATCACATTACGCAGGCATTGTCTGCCGTGCCAGCGACGCCATGATGGTCGTGTGCAGCACAGGCCCGGGACCGGGTGTCGGCGGGGTACCGCGGGGCAGCGCAGAGAGGGAAGGGTGAATTGAAATCTCTCTACTCTCGGCGCGGGGGCGGGGCCTCCCAACCCCCATACCGCCGCGCCCCCGACCACCAAAATAAATCTCCCGGCGCGCCCATGAAAAATACAGCAGTAATCGCAACGAGAGATGCGCACGCCCCGCGGCCGGATGCCACTGCCGCCGCCGCCGCCGCCGCCACCGCCGCCACTGCCGCGCAGACTGGGCGCAGCGGCTGCTAGTTGCCGTGACCTGACTTATTAAAGGATTTCCGGGGCTCCCGGAGGAGCAGCCGCACCTCACCCTCTCCCTCCCCTCCCCCCCCCCTCCCCATCCCAGCCCCTCCACCGCTTTCCACCGACGGCAGGCACACTCTGCGACTGGAAGGCGCGGCCCGAGGCAAGCCAAGCCCAGCCCGGCCTGAGTAGACTGTGGCCACAAATGATGTACACCTTGCACTCCAGAAGATTTGCCGAAGGGGAGCGGTTGCAGGCCGAGGGGGCGGTGGGAGGGTTGGGGGTCGGGGAAGGGTGAGGGACTGGCGGGGAAAGTGAATATAGCGTAAACGAATGACGAATGAGTAGCTCCTCCATGTGTTATCGCCCCCTCCCCCTCTCCCCTGGGCTGACCGGTCCCGATACACACGCCGCAGAGAAATAATGTTATGATTATACACGACAGCATCGGAAAGCAGGACGAGAGAAAAAGGTTGGGCGAAAGAGATAAATCGATGTAAAAAGAGGACACACAAACATAGAGTTACAGGACGCCACCGTAGACCGCACAGGGGAAAAAAGAGCGATGCAGCAATTGTTTCGCGTACAGGGGTTGTTTGTGATGTGAATAAGTTGTGCAGCCGGGCGTCTCGGGCAGTTCTCTATGGTCATCATCAACGCAGCAGACACTCTTTTTTCCGACGTGGGGGGCGGGGGCACAATTTAGGAAAGCTTCTTTGTGCACAACAACCATGGGGAGTCCGTCCCCGCCCAGCCCTGTCCCTACCGGCCTCTGCCTCTGCCATCGTAATTTGACCCCATCTCCGTCTGGTCTGGTGTCCTGCTGGTGAAAGAGTCGGAGCGGGCGGTCTAATGAAAACCCCAATGGAATGAGAGCAGACTAAATATTCCGATAATGTTACGGACACGAGCGTCGTGAAGGAGGAGAGGACAGACAAAACTTTGTGATTATACGGATTCACCCCGCCGAGCCGGCAAGAGAGTGACAGAGACGAATATCGCCAACCAGCACAGCAGCAGCTCTCTGATGATACTCTAGAGGAAGCAGAAGCGGACGCGCCTCCGCACCCCTTCGGACCTCCAGGATGTTCCGTCGGTACCCGTCGACCTCCTTCATGTTGGCACACTCCACGGAGCTGCCGGAGAAAAAATTCCGGATGTTTCAATCTCACCCAACGCGCATCGGCGATTCCGGATGAACATCCAGAGAAACAGATTCTTAGGCTGCTAAAAGCATTCAAGAATATTTTCTTGAATCAAGCCAATCTTAGAGTTAAATCAAGAAATAGTCTTGGATCAAGAATTATATTCTTGAATGCTTTAAGAATACGCTGTTCTAGGCTTGAATCAAGAATTCGTTTCTCTGGGTGTGGACCGGACCGGACCTGACCTGACCGGAGGCCAACCCCTGCTGCTGCTGCTGCTGCTGCTGCCGGGGTCGAACAGGGTGCGGGCGCAGGGGGTCGGGGGCCGGGTCAGAGGGGTATGGCCTGCCCGGGCCGGGCTGGGCTGCGGGGTCAACGCGGGGGGTAGAAGGGGGTGGCAGCCTGCCGGGCCGCGTGCCGTGCTGTGCAGGGCGCCTGCTGCCTGTTGAGTCTCTACCCTCCGAGAGCCGAGAGGAGAGGAGAGCGCACGTTGCGTTCTTCGTTCCGCAGCTGGGCCTGGAGAGCGCGCAGTAGTTGTTGCACTCCAAGCCGGAGGAGGTCGGAGAGGAGGCCGGAGAGGAGGCCGGAGGAGGCCGGAGAGGAGGCCGGAGAGGAGGTCGGAGAGTAGGCCGGAGAGGAGGCCGAAAAGAAGGCCGGTGAGGAGGCCGGAGAGGAGGCCGGAGAGGAGGCCGGAGAGGAGGCCGGAGAGGAGGTCGGAGAGGAGGCCGGAGAGGAGGTCGGAGAGGAGGCCGGAGAGGAGGCCGGAGAGGAGGCCGGAGAGGAGGTCGGAGAGGAGGCCGGAGAGGAGGCCGAAAAGAAGGCCGTCGGCAGGCTGTAGGCCGGGGGGGGGGGGCAGAGGCCGTAGGCCGTGGCCGGCCGCTTTGTCATTAGCCGCGCAGCAAACAGCCAACAGCCCTCACGGGATGAGCTGTAATGGGGGCAAGGACCTGGCCGGGGCCCCCGGCCCGTGGCACCAGCTGAGTCAACCTCGGCCTCCCATCCCCCCCCCCGCATAGGCCGCCGTGGGCTGATCGGAAAGGCCGGCCGAGGACCCCGCTGAGGCCCCCACCGAGGCACCGGCCCTGCACAACCAACCCCCCTCCCCCAGTGTTTCCCTAGCGCCACCTGAGCTGCCCCCCCCCCCCCCCACACACACACAACAGAGCTCCCCAGATCCGCCGTGATGATGACGCAGTCCAGCAGCGCTGATTGGCGGTCCCGATTGCCCACTATACTGCCCACTACACTACACGGCCCACCACATGCCGGCACGGCACGGCAGCCAGCTGCTGCACACGGGGCGTCGGGACGTTCCCAGAGCCGAGAAACGGGCGGGCGGCGGATACCGCGTCCGTCTCCTGTCCCTTTCTGTCTCGACGGAACGACAGACGCAGGAGACACTTTTCGATTGACGCGGATACGTCCGGGTATCCGGTGCCCACCCGTATCTCGGCTCTGGACGTGCCCCGCGCATCCCCCTCCGCCTCCGCCTCTGCCCCAGCCCGCCGACGGGCTACCCCAGCACAGCGGAGCCCGGCTAGCTACACCCAATGGCACACTACCCGTTCTACCTACCCCCTTTCCCAGGTCGACCCAGACAGTCCCGGCCCCTGGTCGACCGGGCTCTAACGGGGGTGGCTGCGTGTTGCGCCAACCCCGGTGACCCCGGCCCGGCCCGGCCCGGCCCGGACGCTGCCCTACCCGCCCCGGTCCTTGCGGGTCCCGCACCTGTGCTCATCCCGGCCCGGGTTCCAGTACCGCCGTCCGCCGCGCCTCGTTCCGCTCCGCGCTCTGCTCCAAGCTTGCGAAAGCCCGGATGGCCTCGATCGATGGAGTGAGGGAGGGCAGGCTGCGCGCAGCGCGGGGGCAGCGGCGGGCCTGGAGCTACCCCGCGCTGCAGGGCCGAGCCCGAGCCGGGACGGGACGGGCCCGGCCCCGGCCTCTCCCGCACCCTGCCGCCGCCGCCGCCGCCGCCACTCCCCGGGCCGAGGGGCGGAGAGGCCCACACCAGACCAGACCATACCGAGCCGGGCCGGGCCGAGTCGAGTCGAGTCGCGGCCTGAGGTGAGGTGAGCTCGCAGCTCACCGGCCAGGACACACCGCACCGCTGGCACCGCGCGCAGCGGCGCAGCCCGGCGACCCCGGCACGGCACCGCGACGCACTCCGCCCGCCGCCCGCACCGCCACTTGTTGGACGCCGGGTCTCCGACCGCCGCCGACGGAGGCCGCCGACGGACACCGCGCCGACCACCGCCAACCACCACCATGAGGAGGACGACGGCGGCGGCCCGGACCACCGCCAGGGACAGGGACACGCCCGGCTGCAGCCTCGGCACAGGGCCCATAGGGCGCACCAGCTGAGGGACTCGTTCGCCAAGTGAGTACGCATCTTCACTCTGAACCCCAGGCTGGCCTCGCACACCTGGCACACCCTGGACGGTTTACCTGGCCTTCTCTCACTCCCAGTATACCAGGTGTATCATTGGCCCCGGGCAGTTTCGGTTTTAGGCAGTCCCGCAAAGCACTATATCTCCGTCTCTTTCTGTCTCACGCGTCTGGCCGAGCCAGAAAGAGACGGAGATAGTGTGTTGCGGGACTGCCTAAAACCGAAACTGCCCGGGGCCAATGATACACCTGGTACAGTAGAGTTCCGCGCGCTGCCTCCCCCGTCTGCGTTCATCGTCCTCGTGAGCCGACCTTGCCGAAGCCGACGCCTCGCACCCCAAACACAAAGCATTGTGTGCACTGTGTGCGCCCGGCCCAGCCCGGCCCCGCGTCTACCTCACCGCAAACTCTGCGCCGCGCCGCTGAATTTTACAGCGAACCGCTACTCCGACGCACTTCACTTCACTTCACGCGTACCGCCGCCAGAACGGGCCGTTGTCGACTTGCCGTGCCGCGCGCGTCCTGAAAATTTCAGAGACGAAACAACAAAGCCTTCTCCTCTCCTCTCCTCTCCTCTCCTCTCCTCTCCTCTCCTCTCCTCTCCTCTCCTCTCCTCTCCTCTCCTCTCCTCTCCTCTCCTCTCCTCTCCTCTCCTCTCCTCTCCTCTCCTCTCCTCTCCTCTCGCACCCCTTTCACTTCCTGAGCCCCGGCCCGCAAACGCCACTTCTCGTGGCATTTGCGTATGCAAGCAGGCGGGGTTAATTTTGTTCGGTTAAACTCAACCTCCTCCTCCTCCTCCTCCTCCTCCTGCTCGTTGTTTTGCTTCTTCGGTCAGGGTTGCACGGGTCTGGAAAGTTTTCCAAGGCGGTATAGTGGGTGCAGGCAGAAGACTCTCCAACAGTGTGTGTGTGTGTGTGTGTGTGTGTGTGTGTGCAAGTGTGAAGTGCAAAAAGGTCGTCCGTACCTCCCTCTGGTGTGCTCGGGCAGGGCTGCCACTGCAATTGTAACAACTCGCCAACCGCGAAATTAAGTCCCACGTCTGGCAGGCCGCAGAGCGCAGGCCGTGCCACCCGTGCCGGGTAGGCAAGAGCGCTCCGGTGAGCGCAGCGGTGTGCCGCGGGATTGCCTACCCCTCGGGAGCGCTCCCCTCCGCAGGCCGTGCCACCCGTGCCGGGTAGGCAAGAGCGCTCCGGTGAGCGCAGCGGTGTGCCGCGGGACTGCCTATCCCTCGGGGGCGCTCCCCTCCGCAGGCCGTGTCACCCGTGCCGGGTAGGCAAGAGCGCTCCGGTGAGCGCAGCGGTGTGCCGCGGGACTGCCTACCCCTCGGGGGCGCTCCCCTCCGCAGGCCGTGCCACCCGTGCCGGGTAGGCAAGAGCGCTCCGGTGAGCGCAGCGGTGTGCCGCGGGACTGCCTATCCCTCGGGGGCGCTCCCCTCCGCAGGCCGTGCCACCCGTGCCGGGTAGGCAAGAGCGCTCCGGTGAGCGCAGTGGTGTGCCGCGGGCGAGGGGTACATCTCATGGTAAAGTCACTACACCTAAGGAAACAGAGTCTCACGTGCAGAGTCACTTCCAATCCCTTACTAAATCATTTTTTGAACCGGTACGGCTTATTAGTCCCGGTCCTTCGGCTGATATTTCATTTAAAAAAAAACGCAAATCGTAAAATGATGCGGTTTGCGGCATTCGCTTTCTAAGACCCTAGAGAAAAAAAATCTGTCCGAAGACTTCTTTGAATTTTTCGTGTGGGGCCCCAGTATTGAACACTTTTGAACACCCTATATTTTGCATTGATACACCACGATACTCATCGACCAAATCTTCATATACTGTAGCATCTGTCCTCAGAACAGAAATTGAAGAAAAATATTGAACCTGGCTTTCCAGTCTCTTTCATTAATTTTGTCCACTCCTTCTCCAGTCATTCTCCAGTCACATCCAGTCATTTGGTATTTCAGTCTCTGTACAAGATTTTCAGGAGTGGTGTGTCCTTCGGTCACGGGACTGCCTACCCGCCCGGGGCGCTGCTATGTGGGAGGAAGGCTGGGGTGGTCTATTCATGCAGCGGTCTTCCCACCGCTACTGGTCTGCCCTCCCCATGTGCCGTGTGCCGTACTGACAGAGTCTTTTCAATGAAGACTCAAGCGTCCCCTCCCCCTCACAAAAAAAAATCTGTTTGCATTCTTTTCTGACATCCTTCCTTGTTGTCATCCAGATTTATTGTTATATATTCATCCCTGAGAAATTTTTAAAAATATCCGACGCACGGAAATTGAGGCGTGAGTCTTGGGGTGTGGAGGCGCGGGGTGTGCGGTAGGGCGTGAGGTGAGGTGAAGTGTGGAGGTGTTGGGGGGGGGGGGATGGCACACCCGCGACGTCTCATGGTTTATTCAGGACGTGGTCGAGTCTGAAGCATGAGCAACAACGTCATTCTCATTCCACGAGAAATCACAACAACTTCATCGGGTCGGAAAAGACACGGCACGGCCTCGGCGGACCCCGAGGACCCCCTGACGTGGCGGCGGCGGCAGGCGGCGACAGCGGAGCAGGACGAGCGCGGGTAGCTTTAGCGCTCGCTCTCTTGCATTTATAATAGCTTGTTATACTTTTCGACGCGGAGGGGGAGGGTGGATCTTACCGGGTTATGTTGGCATGACGGAAGCCCTGGCCGCCCTGGCCGGGCGGAAGCAGAGCGGAAGACAATCATTACTGCCAGAGAAAATCACGGAGCTTCACGGGGGAGGAAAAGACACACTCGACGGAGCCGGTATTTGAGCCCGCGAGCTTAATCCATTAGTGAATTGGGTGTTGCGGGGGTTGACTTCCGCCGCCGAGCCCCTGACGTCGGACGTCGGGATACAAACCACATCGCGTCTTGGTTCGGGGTACAAGTCCACCACCCGCCCGGACCGGACCAACTTCCCGACCGCTGCTGCCTTAACTTTGCGGTAAGTCATCTTGCCGTCGCTGGGTGCTCGTCTCGTACTGGCAGAGAGTGTGAGGTAGACGAGATGCTGCCCTCATCGCATCGCTGCACCGAGACAGACAACAAGTTGTGCTGATGAGCGTCAGAGACAGAGAGAGACAGTCAGCCTTTCGCTTTGAGGCTGTCGGGCTGGGCCGCTGGGCCTGTCTGGGCTGTACCGGGCCGGGCTGGCCGGGGCCGCGTGTAGGCGAGTCCACGCCACAACAGTATAATTGTTTCTGGTTCAGCTCCCCGGCCTGGGCATGGCGTGGGCCTGGTAGGGATCGGGTCGGGTTGGCGCCGGACGGGTCCTGGAAGCAGCAGCTGCTGCTGTATTACAAAGGCCATTCACGACGGAAACCAAAGGCCAAGCAGCAGAAGCCCTCGCTGCCACGCCCCGCCCCGCCCTGCCCCCTGCTATCGGGCGAGGCGGCCCAGGCCAAGACGGCCAAAGGCAGGAGGGGAACAACTTCTCTTCGTGGAGTCCCCCCCCCCCCACACCAAACGCCCTGTCAAAACCTCCTTGGAGTATTCCGGAACACGGCCCGCGGCTGTATAGATAGTATTGCCATCAGGGAGAACTCGGAAGATGAGCAGGGTCGGTCCAGGCGGGAAGAGGAGGTGCAAGGGGGAGGGAAGGGGTGCTTTTGTGGGAAACGTGGGCGATAACAGTCTCGCCGTCTCATTACGGCTTTTGGTAGTGTGTCGCTGTCGCCATCACCCAGACTTTGCTATTTGGGGGAGGGGGGCTAGGGTTATGTCACAATTGCGTACATTCAGGATGCGGGTTGCCTATTCTATCTACCTGTCATAGGGGGGTTGACCCCCCCCCCCCCGGCTACGCTCCTGCCATCACCGCATCTCACCATCTCACCATCATACCATCACCCTCCCCCACCCCGCCTGCCCCAGCGCTATCACATGACATTCCTGTAGAGGTCGGGTATCTCGTCATGGAGGAACCACAGTCTGGAATACTTCTCGGAGGTCGGCTCGGCAGTGGGGTTCCCCGGGTTCCCGGCTGCCCTCCCGTGCCCCGGCAGGCTGCCCTAGCCCTAACCGACCCCACCCGACCTGACCTGCCCCTGCGGCTTCCTGCCCGCACCTGATGGCTCTCCGTCTTCCTGGTCCAGATTTCCCTGGCGGCGCCCTGCCCGGTGTACCCGTGACCCGTGACCTGTGACCAGACCAGGTGAGCACAGACACGCCGACAGGCGACGCCAGAGCCGCCAGGTACCAGGTGTGCACCGCACGTACGTGTGCCCGCCCGCCCCACCCGCCCCGCCCCGCCCCGCCCCGCCCCGCCCCGCCCCGCCTCGCACTCTGTGACTCCGCCTCTGATTCGGTTTGCTTTGTTTTATACAACTTTCCCCCGGCCCAGAGGCCTCCCGTTCGGCTCCGGGGACCTTTATTCGTAAAAGAAGAGTAAATAAATAAAACGGTTCGCGGCGAAGGCGGAGCGCGGGGCGGACCGGAGCCGGGGCAAGAGAGGTATGTGTGACGCGTCGTCCTCTGGAGTCGTAACGTATTCCGGATGGCGGGGCTTGTGTCGGGGCCTGCGGTGGAGCCGGACCGGACTGTCTCCATTTTCCCGGCTGGGTTGTGGCGTCTGATTCCCGGAGCCTTAGTGTAGGCGGCCGGGCCGGCATCGCACGATGAGGTAATCCTATCTCCATGGTTTCCCTCTCACACACGTGACTACAACGAGTGGAAGTTTCCGGGACCCAATTGATTGGGAAGAAGGTGGGTAGAGGGCAGGGGGGGGGGGGGCAGGTGAGTCGGGCCGGAAGCGAAGGGGAAGAAGGGGCCCCAAGCATTTGCGCGCGCATCGCTGTTATGTATTCCGTACGCACGCGGCAGAGGAGCGGAGAGAGAGAGAGAGAGAGAGAGAGAGAGAGAGAGAGAGAGAGAGAGAGAGAGAGAGAGAGAGAGAGAGAGAGAGAGAGAGAGAGAGAGAGAGAGAGAGAGAGAGAGAGAGAGAGAGAGAGAGAGAGAGAGAGAGAGCGCCGCCGCAGGAAAAGTGAGTGGGACGCATAGACGAGGCGGGGAAACCAGCCAGCACACACACACACACACACACACACACATCGGGCAAACACGGGGCGAAAAGACTAAAGTGGTTGTCTACGCTCGGGGGTGTTAGAGGGCGTGGCGTGTGGCAGTCGCGTCCCTGTGGACTGTTGAGGGGGGAGGGGGGACTAGGCCCAGCAGATACGCTGTTTGCAGCGGGCAGCAAGGATCCTCGGGGGCCTTTCGAGAACGATCTTTCGGAAGACGATGAGGATCGGAACTGAACTGCATCGTGCAAGATACGGACTACGGGTCGGGGCGGGGCGGGCAGGTCCATGGCAGCTTCCGAAAGGATCACTGGGACACGGGGACAGCCTCTTCAGGCCCGTCAGCGTCGCGGTCGTGCAGATGGGGCCCAGCGGACCGAAGCCTACGGGGGACCCCCGGCAGGTCCGGGAAGCCGTCGCAGAGGTCGTCAAGGAGGTCCTCCCCTCCGCGGGCGGCGGCGGTGGGCCCGGCTCTTAACGCATCCCTCAAGGAGGGAAAAGATTAGCGGTCGCAAACTAATTTTTAGTTGATTTCAGACTTCAGTAGTAGTACATTTTGGTTCTGAGGACTAAAATTTTGGTGCACCAACGAAACGTTCGTTGTTCCAACGAGAGAGGTTTTCGTTGCAGGATAGCAAAAAGCAGGAAAAAAGTTTAGTTCGCACACAGGAGGGGTGGGGGGGGGGGGGGGGGCTGTTTTCTTTCGCGAATATGTTGCTGGTCCAGCGAATTCTGACCTGGCGAATTTTTGATGACTCAGCGAAAATTGTTGTCAGCGTAGCAAATTATTCGCTGGATCAGCGAATTTCCCTATTGTGCACATCTTCGTTTGGTGCAGCTCAAACACTAGTTTTAGTTCATAGAACCAAAATTCCCTGCTTGTCTGGGAACCAACTAAAAAATTAGTTATGGCCGCTAATCTTTTTTCTCCGTGCTACACTTGAACAGATCTCACGGCGCGCGGAAGGAATGTGGTGATTACTTCCCAGGCGGTTTTTCCTCGTCCGCAAATGAGACTGCGCGGCTCGACTCTGACGATGACGACGGCGCCATGTATTCCGCCGGAGGTGGGGAGACTGGCCGAAATAATGATAATAAAAAAAAGATATGAAAGCGGGTGGCAGACGGTAAAAGCCTTGATGTGCATGCAAATGAGGAGGCCGGCCAGCCCGGGCCGGACGGGACCCCTATCTCTTTCTCTTTTTTCACACCTTTCCGGACCCTTTTTTTACCATATCTCGCGCGCCGACCGCGACTGAAGGACCTCGTCACAGGGATCGTCTGCCGCAACGCGTATCCATTCGTGCGTGTGTGTGTGTGCGTGTGTGTGTGTGTGTGCGTGTGCGTGTGTGTGTGTGTGAGAGAGAGAGAGAGAGAGAGAGAGAGAGAGAGAGAGAGAGAGAGAGAGAGAGAGAGAGAGAGAGAGAGAGAGAGAGAGAGAGAGAGAGAGAGAGAGAGAGAGAGAGGTTCACACGGCAAATGAGAGGGGGAGGAGTGTGAATGGCATCCGTTGCACACACACACACACGCACACACACAGGAATTTTCCCCACAGTCGCCGCATCCGTCCCTGCCCTCAGGCCCACCACCGCCTGTCAGTTCCAAACGTCTAACCGGCTGCCTGGCATATGATGCTAGTTGAGCACGAGTTTGCATAGCTGACTGCACAACGCTACCTCAGGCCCGGAGGGGTCGGGAGCTCGAGCACGGTGTTGTGCACAGCGCCTCACCCAACGGCGGCTGCTCACTATAAGGCTCCCCACGACGGTCGCCGTCGTCCCCCGCCGCGTGTCCTCTCGTCGTCTCGGCCGTAAAGTTTGAGACGGAAGCGCGGAGTGGCGGTACCGCCTGTGCGGCCTGCTGTCCTGTGCGGCCTGCTGTCCTGTGCGGCCTGCTGTCCTGTGCGGCCTGCTGTCCTGTGCGGCCTGCTGTCCTGTGCGGCCTGCTGTCCTGTGCGGCCTGCTGTCCTGTGCGGCCTGCTGTCCTGTGCGGCCTGCTGTCCTGTGCGGCCTGCTGTCCTGTGCGGCCTGCTGTCCTGTGCGGCCTGCTGTCCTGTGCGGCCTGCTGTCCTGTGCGGCCTGCTGTCCTGTGCGGCCTGCTGTCCTGTGCGGCCTGCTGTCCTGTGCGGCCTGCTGTCCTGTGCGGCCTGCTGTCCTGTGCGGCCTGCTGTCCTGTGCGGCCTGCTGTCCTGTGCGGCCTCGTCGCGCTGCTCCCGCAATACCCACCCCGCCACAATCACCCCCGCTACCGACGCCTCCAATAAAGGGAGATAAATAAAATTCGAGCTGGAAGTTTGTGCGTGAGGGTGGCGTGGTAGCGGGGGAAACCCGCCCAGCAGCCAGCCGTGAGCGCGGCCTCCCTAGTCCCTTTTAATTAGCGCTCTGTTTACGAACATCCCCCGGGGCCTTAAATACCCATCTGCCTTTCGGCCTCACCCCGCTTCGCGCTTCGGAGCTTCGGCCTGCTTTTTGGTTCTCTTTTACTTTGTGGCCGGAATGCGATATGAACGAACGGGCCGGCGGCTTTGACAGACTCTGCGCGGGGGGGGGGGGGGGGGCAGTAAAGCGGCCCGGAAGGGACAGAGGCGGGCCGGAACTATGGAATGAGTGGCGGCATTTAAAATTGAAACACGTTTTTTTAAATACGGAAATGTATTTATCAATAATTGATGGGCGGTAGCTTCTCCCTCGTGGTTTCCACATCGCGCTGCGGCGGCGCACTGCTGGCACTGCCCGGTATACGCGCTGCCACGCTCTGCTACGCTCCGCACATAAAGTGGAACTTGTCGCGGATTATCTGCCCCCTCCCGACGACACCGCAGAGCAGCGGCTCAATACTCCTCATCGGATGCCAGACCGCCGCCCAAAACTTTTCGGGTGCGGAAGTGTGTTGCCGCCGATGCCAGCGCACATGCGTCCAGCCCACCCCTGCTCTGTCCCCCGCCCCGCCCCCCGCCCTGCCCCCGGCCCTGCCCACACCCCCACCCCTGCCCGCGGCCCTGGATCCGCCCCTTACCGACCGCGTCCTGCGGCTGCGTCCCGTGTCGCGAAGCTCCGCTGGCGAAGGGGAGATCAGAAATTGCCGCTACCGCTGCTGCCGCTGCTACTGCTGCTGCCGCTGCCGCCGCTGCTGCCGCTGCCGCCGCAGCTGCCGCTGCTACCGCTGCGCCGCGCCCGCGGATTTATGGCTTCCTCCCGCGGAGGGAGAGAAACTTTAGCCTCGCGGCCGGAACGCGCGGCGTTGGCGCTGTCGTCGCGGGGGGTCGCGACAAGCGCGGCAACGCTCCCGGCACGCGCGCGTGTCGATGGTAGTGGCTAAGCCGTTCTCGCCGTAAAAGTAAATACGGCAAAATAAAAATAAAAACAAAACACAAGGGCCGGGAGGCGGTCTGCTGCTCTTAGACTTCGCGTTGATATCAGAGAAGAGTGTCGAGGGAAAAGAGGGGGGGGGGCAGGGGTGCACTATGAAAGTGTCTAGTACGGAATCCACAGGTTGGAGGAAAAAAACGGACACAGCTAGAAAATCAGGGAATCCCGCGGCAGAAGGGGTAGGAGGAGGGGGGTTAAAGGAGTCCCTGAAGGCCATGCCACACCCAGCGGCCACAGTTTTCCCCCTCCGACCCCCCGCAGGGATTCGGTTTCGAGTTAATAGCCGTTGCCGATCCAACCTGACGAAAGCGTTCTCAATTTCGTGTTGCGGCTGCGGCCTCACTTTTGACCTTTTCCGACCGAGGGCAACATTGGTCACATCCCCGAAGGGGTAACAACTTCAGGGTAATCAGGGTCATCCGGGTAATCCGGGTTCTCCGAGGAGTTGGGGATGACAACATTAAGATGGAGTCTCCGAAGGCCGTGGATACGTATAGGGGGCCTCGCGCCGGGAGATCCGTTCTATAGCGGGTCCTAGCGCAGTGTCCCGGGACCAACTAGCAGCCGTAAGTCACCGATTCCCGTAAGATCACCGAAGTTGCAGGCAGGGCTCCTGTCGAAAACGGGACGATGTAAAGGTTTTGACCCCAACCGTCAACAGGCTATCAGTCCGTCATTTCTGGCTAATTTGCACGTGCACGAGTCCGCGAGGGAGAAGTCGAGAGGCCACTCAGTATTTCTTGAATACTGAAATGCAGAAAATCAATTTTAATAATTGCTCCGAAATTTTATTTCGGAAACGTTTTGGTGGCTGGACTGACTGGAAGGGCCCATAAGTGAGTGGAAATGTGACTGGTTTTGTTAGGTGTACAGGGACTTTACCATTGCGGTACTGTACACCCCTCGCTTTAACCTCAGCGTTATGTTCGCAGCCGTGCACCCGCAACCGCAGCCGAATTGTGTGACGTCATGGCGGGGGCATAAAGTTGAGGGAGGACGACGGCACGGGCTCCGCGGGCTCCCCTTACAGTGTCCTCTCGTCCTTAAGGGTCGTCCGCGAGCGCCATAACCGCGGGTCTGACAACGTCAACCCCCCCCCCCCCCCCCCATCCCCCTCGCGCAGTGCCTGACGGCGGCAGCGGCGCGCTCGAGCACGGGGTACGCCACCCGCGAACAGCAGTATGGCCCGCGCACCTATCGACCAGCGGCGTGCTGCGAAATTGGTGAACGGCCGTAAAATACGACGTCAGCTGGGACGGCATGGTCGCAGTCGGTGCTGCCGACACGACGGTATTAACTTGAAATAATCGGCCACCGCGGGGAGGCAGCGGCAGCGGCAGCGGCAGCGGCAGCGGCAGCGGCAGCGGCAGCGGCAGCGGCAGCGGCAGCGGCAGCGGCAGCGGCAGCGGCAGCGGCAGCGGCAGCGGCAGCGGCAGCGGCAGCGGCAGCGGCAGCGGCAGCGGCAGCGGCACCAGGTACAACACGCCGGGACCGCGCCGGGCTCCGGTGCCGCCGCGCCGCGGGAGGGAAAAGTTTTAACGACTCACGGGGCAGTATCCAGTCCAGTTCAGTCCGCTAAGGCGCCTTAAGTGATTGGTTGCGCGTCCCTTCCCACCACCAGTCCCAGCCCAGCGGGCTTCGGTCCAGGTCGAGGCCCAGCAGAGGGGGAGAGGGTGGGTTCGGGCCCCCAGCCGTAAATACAATCTGCCAGCCAGTGTGTATGTGTGTGTGTGTGTATGTGTGTGTGTGTGTGTGTATCGAACCAACAGGTAAATAAGGGTTCACGTCTCCCTGCTGTGCCAGCCTGGCAGGACAATAATCCAATTACAAACACACACACACACACACACACACACACCTCCCCGCACATCTGACGAGCACACAAGTGTGTGTAGGAGTAGGTGTGAGGAGACCTGCTGCACCGGAGTATTGGGCCGTGGAGTGGCTCCTCTCATCCTATTAAGTGTACATCTCTGTTTCGATTACATTCGTGTGCTCAGATCCCCGCCCCCTCCCCCCCCCCCCCCCCTCTCTCTCTCTCTCTCTCTCTCTCTCTCTCTCTCTCTCTCTCTCTCTCTCTCTCTCTCTCTCTCTCTCTCTCTCTCTCTCTCTCTCTCTCGCTGTCTCAGCAGGCCTACAACCTACTACGTCTGCGGCTTTTGCAGCGCCACACCGCAGAAACACATGAGAGCATGACTGTGTTGTTGTGTCCAACCCGCGTCCCGACCCGACCCGGCCTGACCCGTGGTCCCCTGTCTACGGCGGCGGGCTCCGAGCTAGGGGGGGGGGGGGGTGGAGGAGGGGGAGGGGGAGTAAATGGCTGGAGTTTTCTCATTAGTGGCACACCGCTGCGACCGACCCCCCGCGCGCGTGGTCTGCCTGTAGTGCAGGCAGCCGTCCGCGGAACACAGTATCGCTGATGGCACGCGCACCCCCTGCTCCCCCTGATCACCGCCTGCTATCCTGGCCGTGCTCCGGAAGCAACTCGTGCTGGCACGCGCACAGGTAATTGAATTATCTCCCCAGTAGTACTGGATCAAACATCACCACTTTCAGAGCACCCCTCGCCACCCTCGCTTTGGGGGCTGTTCACGTATGACGTCGCACTGTTTTGGGCTATATTTCTACCCCAACCCCTCCTGTTGTCGTGGGGCTAACCTTCCCATGCATTTCAGATATATCTGCCCTATAGGGCTCTTCACACTTGACACCCCTCCCCCTGGATCACTAGAGTAAATCTGATCAGGATTTACTGATCGTATTTCGAAAATCCTAATCGTTTGTTACAAAAACGATCAGAAATGTCCTGATCACATCCAAAAACGATCAGGAAATCCTGATCGTATCCAATAACGATCAGCACACGATCAGGATTCATACGACCAGGATGCACACGATCAGGGGAGATACCATCAAGATACATACGATCAGAGGTGCGCGAATTTGTATCGGTAACGTGACTGATCGTTACGTTCGCTGATCGTTATGCCTGTTACTGATGGTACAACATACGATCAGTAAGAACTACGATCCGTAAGTTTCCTGATCTCATTTACACTAGTGGAACTTTTTGTTCGCGGCAAAAGTGTTGTCTTGAAATTCAAGACATCCGCGGCTGTTTTCAAGACCCCCCCGCAAATTTCAAGACGTCGTCTTGGATTTCGGTCCAAATCTCAAGACGATGTCTTGAAACCAGACGGCACCGGCCGGCCGCACGCCAGTTTCAACACATTGTCTTGAGATTTAGGCCGAAATCCAAGACGACGTCTTGAAACTCCGCGCCCGCACCGCCAGCGATAGCGCATGCGCACATCAACGGGGAAGGACCACTTTTGCGCTCACGTTTTATTCGCTACAGGTGCAGGGTGAAGAATCCACCCCGTGACCATTCCACCGGGGGGTGGAACCATCCCGTGATCAAACCACTCCCCTGGCCTGTCTCCACGGGGGAGTGGTTTCATCACGTGACGGTTCCACCCCCTCGAGGTTGGGGGAGTACATTCTTCACGTGATGAAACCACCCCCCTCGAGGTTGGGGGAGTGCATTCTTCACGTGATGAAACCACCCCCTAAAATGGGGAGTGCATTCTTCACGTGATGAAACCACCCCCCCTGAAATGGGGAGTGCATTCTTCACGTGATGAATCCACCCCCCAAAACATGCGATTCTACCACGTTTTGACAGCACTATCGAAACCGCAACTGCCAATAATGCCTCTGATGACTGCCAATTACGAACCTGCATCCTGTGAATAGATCGAACCGGGGGTGCCTTCTTCCCGTGATGGAACCACTCCCCTGGCATATAGCAGGACGGCAGGGGGTGCCTTCATCACGGGATGGAACCACTCCCCTGGCATAGCAGGACGGCAGGGGGTGCCTTTATCATGGGATGATTCCACTCCCCTGACATACCAGGACGGCAGGGGGGTGCCTTCTTACCGTGATGGAACCACTCCCCTGGCATAGCTGGACGGCAGGGGGGTGCCTTCTTACCGTGATGGAACCACTCCCCTGGCATAGCAGGATGGCAGGGGGGTGCCTTCTTACCGTGATGGAAACACTCCCCTGGCATAGCAGGACGGCAGGGGTGGTGGACTATGTTGGTGGACGAACAGCAAGTAAATCGTCGATAGGCCTCTATAGGGCTAATGTTCTTCTAGGCAATGAATGGATAAGATACGACGATCTCAGGGAAGTTGTAGCAGATGTGCCACCCAGTGAGGTTCTAAGGGCTCACCTTGTCATTTATACAATTTAAGTTAAATTTCCAATGCATCCGACTTTACTAGTCTTTTTACATTTCCACATTTTTTTATTTAAGGTGTTGTGACCCATGTAGGAGCTGTGTGATGTGTAACCATTTTGATACTTGTATTTTAATTTTATTTTTAAAGTGTGATCTCTGTCTTTTACTACTGTGTTGGGCTTTTCAATATGTCAATAGGCCACTATAGGGCCAATGTTCTTCTAGGCAATGAATGGATAAGATACGACGTTCTCAGGGAAGTTGTAGCAGATGTGCCACCCAGTGAGGTTCTAAGGGCTCACCTTGTCATTTATACAATTTAAGTTAAATTTCCAATGCATCCGACTTTACTAGTCTTTTTACATTTCCACATTTTTTTATTTAAGGTATTGTGACCCATGTAGGAGCTGTGTGATGTGTAACCGTTTTGATACTTGTATTTTAATTTTATTTTTAAAGTGTGATCTCTGTCTTTTACTACTGTGTTGGGCTTTTCAATATGTCAATACTTTTATTTAATGAATCTGCATCATGGCTCGTATAGTGACGTACCTGGCCATGACTTAGTTATCTTGTGTCCTTGATGTGCAATGGAAGTTATACATCGATTATATTTTTATTTTGAACTCTTGTGGAATGTTTAATACATGTAGAATAGGAATAAACAAGTGAAATTTACCTAGCATTACTAAATTCTTCTTTGACCACTTAAAAAGAAAACTCGAAATGGGTGTGTGATACTACATCTGTCACATATTAAGGGCGGAGCGGTTGAATCCTATGATGAAGGGACCCCCTGCCGTCCTGCTATGCTAGGGGGGTGCAATCATCCCGTGATGTAGGCACCCCCCTGCCGTCCTGCTATGCCAGGGGAGTGGTTTCATCACGGGAAGAAGGCACCCCCCTGCCATCCTGCTGAGCCAGGGGAGTGGTTCCATCACGGTAAGAAGGCACCCCCTCCCGCTCTGCTATGCCAGAGGAGTGGTTCCATCACGGGAAGAAGGCACCCCCCTGCCGTCCTGCTATGCCAGGGGAGTGGTTTCATCACGGGAAGAAGGCACCCCCCTGCCATCCTGCTATGCCAGGGGAGTGGTTTCATCACGGGAAGAAGGCACCCCCCTGCCGTCCTGCTATGCCAGGGGAGTGGTTCCATCACGGGAAGAAGGCACCCCCCTGCCATCCTGCTATGCCAGGGGAGTGGTTCCATCACGGTAAGAGGGCACCCCCCTGCCGTCCTGCTATGCAAGGGGAGTGGTTTCATCCCGTGATGAAGGCACCCCCCGGTTCGATCTATTCACAGGATGCAGGTTCGTAATTGGCAGTCATCAGAGGCATTATTGGCAGTTGCGGTTTCGGTAGTGCTGTCAAAACGTGGTAGAATCGCATGTTTTGGGGGGTGGATTCATCACGTGAAGAATGCACTCCCCATTTTAGGGGGGGGGGTTCATCACGTGAAGAATGCACTCCCCATTTTAGGGGGGTGGTTTCATCACGTGAAGAATGCACTCCCCCCAACCTTGAGGGGGGTGGTTTCATCACGTGAAGAATGCACTCCCCCCAACCTCGAGGGGGGTGGAACCGTCACGTGATGAAACCACTCCCCGGTGGAGACAGGCCAGGGGAGTGGTTTGATCACGGGATGGTTCCACCCCCCGGTGGAATGGTCACGGGGGTGGTTTCATAACCCTACACCGGCAACTTGATTTTAATAGTTCGCCTGATTAAAACGTGAGCGCAAAAGTGGTCCTCCCAGTGCGCATGCGCCGGCAACTTGATTTTAATAGTTCGCCTGATTAAAACGTGAGCGCAAAAGTGGTCCTCCCAGTGCGCATGCGCTGTCGCTGGCATCGACCAATCAGAGGACCCTGTTATGGCGCGTTCAATGAGGAAACAGCGGGAAATAAATAACGTTTTGAACTACCTCGGGACCACACTTCGCGCTTGTAGGCAAGAAGCGGCGCTTTTAACGTTTCAAATCATGTTGCCGAATAAAACGTCATACATAACAAGTAGTTCCCGCAACCAAATTTTAGTTCTTAGAAACCAAAATTTTGTGTTTGTCTAGAAATCCACTTAAAAATTAGTTGCGACCACTATTCTTTTTTCTCCGTGTACAATTCATGATTTATGCACCGTTCATCCGGCGCTAGTGGAAAAGGCGAAGAGAAACAGAAGCGATTCATTGCGAATGCATGCATAGAAGGCGCGCTGCCGCTGGGTAACGTCAGGGGCTCCGGGGCCGCGGTATCAGCTCCCGGGGACCGATAAGGGGAAATTCACATATTACGTCACACCCAAATTGCGATTTTCAGAACCAAAATTCACTGCTTGTCTGTAAATCAACTAATGAACCAGTTTCGACCCCTGATCTTTTATACCTCCGCGTGTATGCACGGATATCGACATCGAGGAGGTCGTTACGTAATTCGAGAACGGCCTAGCTCTCTCACCGGCGCAGGGGCCGCAGGGGTTGGCGTTGGAATGGCCCTCTCTCGCTGCTCAGTGCTCAGCCCGACCTTCTTCCCTCTCCGACCCCGAAACCCCAGTCAAGCTACAACCGCAGGCCTCTGGGTATACGGCGTATACGGCCGGTGCGGCAGGCGTGGCGTCAGTCAGACAAAGACAGACAGTGCGTGAGGAATGGGCGATGCGTTTGTGTGTGTGTGTGTGTGTGTGTGTGTGTGTGTGAGGGGGGGAGAGAAAAGGAGGAGGGAGGGGGGGGGGGGAGAAGACTGTCGCGTCAGCGCCGCAACCCCGGGCTGATACATCAGTCCTAATGCAGTTCGAAAACCACACGTTGGTGGGTGGGACCGTTGCCTTCGACCGTAACCCCGACCTCCGCTCTGTCTCTCTCTCTCTCTCTCTCTCTCTCTCTCTCTCTCTCTCTCTCTCTCTCTCTCTCTCTCTCTCTCTCTCTTTCTCTGTCTCTCTCTCTCTCTCTCTGTCACTTCTCTCTGTCTCTGTCTCTGTCTCTCTGTCTCTGTCTCTGTCTCTGTCTCTCTCTCTCTCTCTCTCTCTCTCTCTCTCTCTCTCTCTCTCTCTCTCTCTCTCTCCCCCCCCCCCTCTGTTAGACATGGCGCCACGTTGTCCCAGGGCAACGCCACGCCTCGCTGTTTTAATGTTCCTCGCCCCTTTTCCATCCGATACTTGTTGACATGTCCGAGTAGCCGTGCTACCCTGGCGCCCTGGCGCCCGCTGCCCGCTGGGCACCGCTGGGCACCGCTGGGCACCGCTGGGCCGGTGACGCATCAAAAGAGAGGGGCAGGGAGGTGGTGGGGAGCAAATTAGCCAGACAGCGCGGCATAGCATACTGGGGGCTGCCGCTAGCTGCCGCCCGCCACCGCCGCAGAGGCAGGGCAGAAGCCTAGTATACCCTCTCGCTCCCTCTCCCTCCGGCACCTGATGCCCCATTAGCGAGCGCCCTCTGACCCCTGGCGGGGCCTTGGTGGGGTCGTGGTGGGGCCCGGGAGGAGGGGGGGGGGGGGGAGTGTGCTGAGCCGGGCTTGTGGCCGAAGCTGGGCGGGGTACCGGGACCCCCCCGTGTGCTCATCCATCCGGCACCGGAAGAAGAGCGCCAGCTCCCAGTGGGAGGCGTGTGTGTGCGTGCGTGGGTGTGTGTGTGTGTATGAATGTGTGTTGTGTGTGTGTGTGTGTGTGCGTATATTTTTGGGACCGTGAACTCCTGAGGCGAGCGGCGCTGCGTGTATGGGGTCGTGTTCCAGAAGCTGCCCCGGGCGGAAGTAATAGGGATCCAAAAGCGCGTGTGCGCCGCGCCCGGCCCAGCCGAGTGCCCTGCAGCGAGAAACAATCGTCTGGCTGGTCGTGGAGGAGGAGGGCTGGGCCACGACTGTATGGAAAATCCGGTGAACCGCGCGGAGCCGCTGAGCCGCCGGGACCCTTTGCACCGCAGTGCCGCCGTGCCCGCACTCTTTGTGAGCTGGGAGCCATGTTGGTGGTGGTGGTGGTGTTTACCGCCAAGTCGACGCTCGTCGCCTTCGGCCATGTAAAGTCGTTGCCGTCGACACGATATTCCCCGCCAACTTGGTCTCTGCCCCCCCCCCCCCCGCTGCCCGCCGTCCTTAACGACTCGCGGGAGTGCGGACCCGGCCTGGACGGGGAGCCGGCGGCGCAGCCATGGCTGCCCTCACCCGCTCTTTACTCCGCCGTAAATTTTTCATCCGGCGGAGTGAGTGGAGCAGACGACAACATTTTGCAGGCGCCTCGACGCTCCCCTGACGGACGCAGAGTGAGTGCCAGGACCGGTCCCTGAGCGAGGCGAGAGAAAGAGAGAGAGAAAGAGAGAGAGAGAGAGAGAGAGAGAGAGAGAGAGAGAGAGAGAGAGAGAGAGAGAGAGAGAGAGAGAGGGGGGGGCAGAGGCGGACCGGGTCAGGGTGTCACTGCCATATCTCCCACCCGGCCCGCTGACCTCTATCGCTTTTAGCATCGCTGGAATGCGCCTAATTCACAGCCGGGAGAAATGAAATGTTCTTCGCACCGAGTCAGGTCAGGAGGCTGCGGCAGTGGGCCCTGCCCTGCCACGGCCCGGCCCGAACAATCCCGAACGAGAACGGGACCCGAGCGAGGCCCTGGGCTCCCCTGGGGCGACGAAGCGGTGTAGAGTTGTCGTTTTGCTTCTACCTTATCTAGAAAGTTAGATGGCAAAAGGCAAGCGAGAGAGAGAGAGAGAGAGAGAGAGAGAGAGAGAGAGAGAGAGAGAGAGAGAGAGAGAGAGAGAGAGAGAGAGAGAGAGAGAGAGAGAGAGAGAGAGAGAGAGAGAGAGAGAGCGAGAGATGCAGACAGACCGAAAGATAAAGGTAGAGAGCGAGGAGAGCGATCTCTCCGAGTGGAACACGGGGAGGCGCAGGTAACAGAGTGGGGACGGGGTGCAGCACGCAGCACTTGACGTCTAAACACAACGGCGAGACAGGCTGCCGCCGCTGCCGCCGCTGCCGCCGCTGCCGCCGCTGCCGCCGCTGCCGCCGCTGCCGCCGCTGCCGCCGCTGCCGCCGCTGCCGCCGCTGCCGCCGCTGCCGCCGCTGCCGCCGCTGCCGCCGCTGCCGCCGCTGCCGCCGCTGCCGCCGCTGCCGCCGCTGCCGCCGCTGCCGCCGCTGCCGCCGCTGCCGCCGCTGCCACCGCCGCTGCCGCCCCGCGGGGCTGCTCTATGGTATTCTAGACGTGCTCTGGCGCGGAAGAGTGTCAGATTTTGCACTCCACGAACGGAAACCAACTCGCTGAGCGAAAACCGCGCGCTCCTTCACCTTTCTACTGTTTGGGCGCAGGAAAGGGGGGGGGGGGAGACGTGGAACGGGAGGGGAAAAGAGTGTGTGTGTGTGGGGGGGGGGAGGCATGGGAGCAGCTGGTGCTGGCACAGGTCGGCCGGGCTCGGCGCCACGAGACGGCGAAGAGCGCCCGCAGAGGCCGGGGTAGGCAAGCCCGCACGACACGCGTGCGCGCGGAGAGTCAGGATTGCCTGCCCACACGGCGCTCCACGCGCTCCGTCAGCCGCAGAGCTAGACCGGGGGCCGGGGGCCGGGGCCGGGGGCCGGGGCCGGGGCCGGGGCCGGGGGCCGGGGCCGGGGCCGGGGGCCGGGGGCCGGGGCCGGGGGCCGGGGGCCGGGGCCGGGGGCCGGGGCCGGGGGCCGGGGGCCGGGGGCCGGGGGCCGGGGGCCGGGGCCGGGGCCGGGGCCGGGGCCGGGGGCCGGGGCCGGGGGCCGGGGCCGGGGCCGGGGCCGGGGCCGGGGGCCGGGGGGGGGCCGGGGCCGGGGCCGGGGCCGGGGCCGGGGCCGGGGCCGGGGCCGGGGCCGGGGCCGGGGCCGGGGGCCGGGGGCCGGGGCCGGGGCCGGGGGCCGGGGCCGGGGGCCCGGGGGCGGGGCCAAGCCGGGTCCCTCGCTGTATGACGCTCTTCATGGACGGCACCAGAACGATACGCGCGGACGGTGGGGCCGTTCGTTACTTTTATCTGGACTGCGGGGGCCTGCGGGCTGCAGCGGCGGGGCCGCCAGTGCGTGCAGCATGTTCATGTATGCTAATTACGACGGCCCGCTTTTGTTGTACCAACACGCAGCGGTATCGTCGGTTAGGCTGCGGGGCGGGCGGGCCGCGTTATTAGTTTGGCATATGGGTCGCGCTGCGTTCGGTTCGGTTCGGATGGGGGGTCCGGGCCGGCCGGGGACAGCGGCGGCTCTAGCTGATGACAGCGCGTGGCGTGTGTGGCGGCGAAAGCGGGCGAAAACTCGTCTCGTCCCGGGTGCCACAGCCGCCAGCGCAGCCGTAACATGGATCGTGTCCCCGCGAGCACACTTTGACTATGACAGCTGTTATGGCTGCACTGCTGCTGCGCCGCTCCATTGTTTGTTCTTCGTGTTCTCTGTTTGCTGTACTGCTGCTGCTATAGTGCTAACGCGCGGGAAACTTCAAACGTGCGTGGTACGCTGGCTGTTGTCTGCGCGCAGCTTGTACCCCCCCCCCCTCCCCGGGCTCTCGGCTCTCCTCTTCATTAAGGAGGATAATTCCACCTGTTTAAAAAATCATGCTCGTTGCCATTGTTCTGCGTTGAGTCGGTGCTGCTACTGCTGCTGCCGGACTGGATCAGGTGAGCCGCCAGGAAGGTAGTTACTGTCGGATAGTCTCCGGCGGGGAGCAGGTAATAGAAGTGGAAGTGGGAACGGAAGTGGGAGAGCCAGGTGGAAGAGAGAGAGAGAGAGAGAGAGAGAGAGAGAGAGAGAGAGAGAGAGAGAGAGAGAGAGGCAGTGGAAGGGCCGAACCGGCGGAGGCGCCTCCCTTTTGACCGTCGTCTCCTCGCGACAAACCCAATTGGGGCCGGACGACTGCCGCTTTTACCGGCTCTTGGTCGGGCCCTTGGT